>CAUYQG010183571.1:0-12191 GCA_963574415.1 Tarsius wallacei
TTGCCTGAGCCCGCGGGTTCGAGACCCGCCTGGGCAAGCAAGACCTCATCTCTACAATAAATCAAAAAATTAGCTGGGCGCGGTAGCGCGCGCCTGTAGTTCCAGCTACTTGGAAGGCTGAGGCGGAAGGATCGCCGGAGCCCTAGCAGGTCGAGGCTGCGGTGGCCGGGAGCCAGTCTGGGCGACAGAGTGAGACTCCAACTCAAAGAAAAAAAAAAGAAGTCCAGAGGTGGGCTCCTCAGGGCTTCAGTGGCTCAGCTCTGATGTCAAAGACCCAGACCCTGTCAGTCCTTCTTCTCTGTTGCCTTGGTATGTTGGCTTGTTGCAACATGGTTCCAAATGTCTGTCACAGCACCAGGCATCATGTCCAAGTTTAAGGTAGGAAGATGGGTAAGGTGTCACCACTGATAAACTTCTTTTTCATCAAATAACAAAACCATTTTCAGAAAAGTCAATAATCTCTCTTACGTCATGTGCAGCGTTTTATCATGTGGTCACTGTCTAGCTGCAAGAGAGGCTGGGAAAGTGAGTATTCCTTTAGGAAATGAGCAAGAAGGAAGGCAGGTGACAATGGCTATTGGGTAAGCCCACTGTCACTATCAGCCACACCCTTCCTTCCCCTCTTCCTGAAGCTCCATTCTTTCATCTAGATGCATAAAACCTATCTGCCCTTGCTCCAAATGTATTCCTTGTATCTTGATTTCAGCACATGTATACTCTCCTATGTGGTGTCAGCCAGTTGTTTTTGTGATTATCTTATCTTCCTTCCTAGACTAGAAGCTCCTCAAGAGCAGAGACCATGTCTAGTTAACTTTGCATCCCCTAGAGCATCCAGTACTGTTTCTCCTATGTCAGTACTGTATAGCATTTGTACAAATGTTTTGTTAACATTTTACAAGTAGTAGCTTGAGTTGAAAACTATACTGTTATGTTGCTTGGTTGACACTCTTTATATTATATTTCCTTTGTAAATATTTCAGAACATAGGCAGTTGACACAGATGACATTTGAGTTCTTACCATTTACCAAGCATGTATTAATACTTGTAAGAGTGCAACACGTTGTAAGGACTCAGTGAACATTGACTATCATCGTGCCTTTCAACCCTCAGAACATTCCAGTGAAGTAGGTGCCATTATTATGCTTGTATTTCAGATGCAGCCCCTGAGGATTCTGAGAAATTAGTCTCCTATTTCCAAACATCAATTAGGTTGTAGAGCGGGAATTTGAATCCTTGTCTGTCTGAATCTGAGGTCCATGATTTTAACTATTAGTTATACTCAACCAGACTAGACTATATTTCCTTCTCTGCCTCCTCCAAGATCTGCAACTCAGTGAAGGTTATGTTCTTGGGCATCAATTTATTGTTTCATACCATCTTCATCTACTAGGCCAAGGGCTTAATGCACTGACTTGGATGACACCAAAGGAAACTATTTGTCCCTGTCAGGCTGAAACTGGCCCAAAAGGGCCTCGCCAGCTGTACTGCCCTGTGACCAGGTGTTTTAGTCCCTTTTCTGTTTCTTATAACAAAATACCTGAAATTGGATAATTTATAAAGAAAAAGAATTTATTTTGTATAGTTATGGAGGCCAAGAAGGCTAAGTCAAAAGGCTGCATCTGGTGAGAGCCTTTTTGCTGGTGAGGACTCTCTGTAGACCCCCAGAGGGTGCAGGGAATCACATGGTCAGGAGCTGAGTATGCTAGTTCAGGTCTCTCTTTTTTTATAAAGCCAACCAGTCCCATTCCTAGGATAACCCATTAATGCATGTATGAATTCATCAATTTATGAAGGAGGAGCCCTCATGCCCCAATCACTTCTTAAAATTCCTACCCCTCGAGACTGTCACATTGGGAATTAAATTTCAACATGAGATTTGGAGGGGACAAATATTCTGACTGTAGCACCAGATAAATCCTCTGAGAAAGCTGTTTCTGAGCTGACCCAGAAATCCATGCCTTGCAAAATGAACCTCTCCAAACCTGTACCTTCAGACCAACACCTGGCCTAACTGATCAAACCAGGGCTCATCCCTTCAGCCTCATTCATAGAAGTAATCCTGGGTCTCTTTCTTCATTCTCTTGATCTTTGGCTTATTATACTTGATTCCTTACCCCTTTGGCTTTGTTTCAGACAGTAGAATTTGGCTTCTCTAACCTGGTCCACAAAACTGCAGACTGTAGGTTTACTTGCCTTTGATCTTCCTATTCTTGGCTGCTTCAGGTAAAATTTGAGTTCATCTCAGTCATGGCAGCTGTCATCTCATTCAACCTGGCCACATGGTTGGGCCTACTTTGGCCCTCTGTGATGGGGGGCCTGAAACCAAGCAAGACTTTAGCCCAATAAGAATGTTCACTAGCTCTAAAAATACACACTGATTTAGATGCTGCTCCATTCCCCCCTACCAGTAGCCAGCCCCATCCATTCTTAGACATTATTAAAACTCAGCTGTCTTTACACAGTGCCAAATATCTGAATGAAAAGTCAATGATGTGGATATTCTCAATGTTTTGCAATCCAAATGCCTGGCTTTGATAGAACCCTGGCGTCTGTGTGTATTAAACATGCAGACACCCGAACATTTGGATAAAGAATAAAAACTCAGCAAATCCAGGGAAACTGGTATTTGTAGAGAGATGAGGTGAATTGCTGACTAGTCTACTCACTATTTCAGACTGGTGTAGACAGTCTCAGCATTTCTCCTATCAACACAGACTCCAAGTAGAGACTGATCCAAGTGAAATGAGTAAGAATAAGAGACAGAGTCTAATACTCACCTCTCTGTCTGCTTTTCCAGCTTTGAGGCTCAGGGGCATGTGTCAACTTGCACCGGCCCAGTAATCTGCTTTCTCAGCTCTGACCTGTTTTAGAGGGCAAAACAACTCCCTCATTCCGACATACCTCAGCTACTTAGATATGGAAAGTCAGCCTTCTTAAGATCAAAATCCCATTATTCACCTTGTGCAAGACTACACTTGAAACAATGTGGCCTAGTAGGGTGCTAGACACAGGCTGGCTAAAAATATTTCATCCATATTGTAGTAATTCTAACAAAAATGAGACCTGCATTAAGCTGATAATTTCCGGGAGTGAGTGCATTTGGCCTTAGGTGGATATTCAAGGAACTCCTGCACAAGGCAGCACAGTCTTCTAATTTTCTGTCTTCATTGCTGTTGAGAGACAGCGGAAAGGCCTGTGGCATGAAATGGGCCTGACCTTGGATCTTAGGTCCTCCTAGTAACGTGACTTTTCTCCCTGAGCCTGCTTCAGCTTGTTTTGCTGTGCTTATCTATGAGCCAATCTTCTGGCTGTCATGAGGACCGAAGGAGATGAGTGGCACAATTAGTTCTTTCCTGTGCCAAGCACGTTTGCACTCCGCACACATCTACCCCTCATCCCTGCCCTGTGCAACATTCCTTCTTCACAGCAGTTGCGTTTTTGTTGCCCACAGTGCAGGAGGTAAAAGACGGAGGACACAGCACAGCAGAATGGCACGTCTATGTTCACATCATGTGACATGAAACACACATTTCCCTTCTGTTGAGTACTCCGTGAGCTTTGCTTCCTTCTGCTCATTCTTTTCATTCCACTGCTAGATAAATTATATCACCCAGAAAGCATGTTGTTTACCTAAAACCTCGAAAAGCCCTGTTTCCTTTGAACAGCAGAATCAAAGGAAAGCAAATAAGCAAACCGGAGATGCTGGTCATGGGGACCAGGAAGCCCCTGATCTTCTCTAGAGTGCATGGGTCTGAGCCCTTCACTGCAGAGCTCTCTTGCAAGGGCAGGTTCCACCCTTGGTTTCCCAGGACATCGCCTCTCACCTCCCAAATCCTTTACTTCTTTTGAGCACCTCCAGAGCTCATGATCATGGTGCACCTCAGTAGCTGGGGACTCCCTTCCTCCACAAGCACTTAGGTGTGCCCACCGTGTGCTGTTCTTGCAGTCAGACGGCTCTTTGGTGTTGTGTTTCCAGTTAGTGAGCCCAATGTTAGTTATACCATAACAATTTTGCCGACCGTAGGCAGAGGGGTTTCTTAAAGTACTTACATTTAGACTTTGCCAAAGTAGTCAAATCATTCCAATAAGAAAAATTATTCCAAGAATTTCAATAAGTGTAAGTTCTGAGTCCCTGAGCCACTAGTTTAAATAATGCTTATTCCACCCCCCTCCCAATCATTTGTAAGTCGCAAAAATAGCCCTCTGGCATTCTGAGACCAGTAGAGGTCATTTGACTGAAGGCAACATTTCCAGCTGGGCTGGTTCTTGGAGTGGGGAAAATGTTTCTCTCTTCTTTACCCACACTGCTCTCTCGGCTCTTCCATGCATCCAGAAGAGTCCAGGAGCACCCTGCCCTGCCCTCCCTCCGCTCTCTGCGCTGGAGGGCTGGGTGACCTAGGAGTTGGTGAGATGGGGTGGGGGGAGGCTCTGAGCATGCTCACCGCAGCACCTCATGGGCCACTGCAAATGCTACATCAACACAAACTCCCCTGGGCTGGAATTTAGGTTTTCTCCCCTACTGTCTGAATTTTATAATCCAGATATCAGCAGAGACCTCCCACGTTTGCACTAAAAAGCTTAACTTGGTTTGAGCCTCCAGTTTCTTCAAACTCCATGGGATAGAGGGGCTGGTGTAGTCAGGGAGACTGCAGGCTCCGGGAACCCAGGTAGGTTCTTGTATGTGGTCTCTGCCCCACACCACAGTCACCCAGATGTGGCCACAGCTGTGCCTGGTGACCTCAGAGGGCTGAGACCACTTCCTTGCAGGGAGGGGCCCAGGCGTCTCCAGGCAGCTCCCATGATCTTGCTACCTCCCCTCTTCTCCCTGACCCTTTTCACAGCCTCCCTGACCACCTTCCCCCACCAACAGGGAAGCCCCCTACACCTGTGTCCCTCAGGGCTCCTCGTTTAGCCCTAGTGCTTACCAAGTAACTTTTCCAAACAAAGAATTTTCTCTCAAAGAGAGATTTGGTGACCATTATTTCTGATGATGTTTTTATTCCCAAAGCACTTGTGCTGCTCTTGTGGTAGGAGCCTACTCACGGTGGGGCCTGCTTTACCTCGAGGTGGCTTCCTGCTGCACCTGCCCACAGGAAAATGTCTCCATGGGCTTCTGCTCAGTTACCCCTCAGCTGGAGATTCCATTTTTCCTTTGTGGTTGCCCATCCCAGCCTGCCAACTCGTGGGTTGAGGGACATACACACATTAAAGATGCTGTCCATGGGATGTTGGCTTCCCCTGGTCAGCGCATCTCCACTGGACTGCCCTGACAGAAGAGCCTCCTCTCCTCTGCTTACACTGCTTCTCATCCTCTGGAGTCCAGATTTTCCTCCACTCCTGTTTTCAGTGGCTACCATCTTTTCTCTCCTCTTCCCTGCCCCTTTGAAGAAAAAAATCTTGGTCTTTCTTGTAAGTGGAAGTGACTGTTTTCTTTGGACCCTTGTTTCTGCTTTGGTGTTGGCTAGGAAGAGAAAATGATCCTGGGCTACAGATAACAGAGAAGAAGGGAAAGAAATACACAGCTATACAAGGGAGCACAAGCTGTGCACTGCACAAATCTAGGGGTCCCATTCACATAGTTCTATGACATGAAAATGGGGTTCACAACCTGATGGAAATGCCTTTTTTGAGCGCTACCTTCTCTTGTTCAAGGACAGAATGGACATGTGGAGAGAGTGATGTGTTTGAGTCCAAAAGATCCTAATTTGGATCATCCCAGCTCGGTCACTACCTTGCCAAATGGCCCTAGACAACTCCCTTGATGTCTCAGAATCTTAGTTTTTCTGCAAAAGGACAGTGACAGCACCTCCCTTATAGAGTGGCTGCATGAATGAGATGGAACTTGTGTTAGTCGCCTGGCATACATACATATTAGCTTCAGTAAACGCTGTTTTCCCAGAAAAGTCATACCGGTTGAAGGAGTGCTCGCCAATTTCATTATCTGCCCTTCTCAAGTGAAAATATGCAGGGCTCTCCAGCAGACACTGAGAACATCTGCTGGAGGCTGAAGAAGATGTAGTTATTTTCGGGGCTTAACTACAGAAAACAATGAATTTATCAAGGCCTGTGGAGGCATCCCAGAAGGTTTGAAGAGTTTTAACAACTGCAACAGCTTATGGAGCACAGACTCTGCATCAGACGGTCTCCGGATTACTGCTTTGGTGGAAATCAGCTTTCTGAGACATGGTATGCAAGATTCTGGAATTTTGTGTCTTTGTAAAAGGAAGAGGAACCATCTCTCTTTGCTTCCCAACCGCCTTCCTGACAGTGTCTGATACTTTTGTAAATTGTTAGGTCCCCAAATCTGGTGTGTTTCTATCAGCCCTGCTGGTACTGCTTTCTAATCAATGAAGGGGAGACACTTCCACAGATGATGCAGCCTGTGGTCTTCTAGGGTGTGTGCTGGGCCTGCTGGAATTTGCCACAGACAGCTGGGGTGTGCAGCAATGATGTCACATTAGTTCTTGAAATCACCATGGATGGAGTGTTCGGGAAATTGGCAGATGCTACAGATCAGGACCATCCCTCCCTGGGAGCAACATGAGCTGGTCCAGACGCTGTGAAAAGATGTCCACCAAGACACCTCAGATGTGGATGGAAAAGCAGTTAGAGAACTTCTGTTTTATAGATGTGCTTTAAGCGGAGGGTTTCAGGAGGGCAGCGTTTCTGCATCCATTAAGCCCAGGCTGAGGCAAGGAAGCAACAGGTCTTCAAAATCCATGCTAGAAGGTATCCTCTGGGACCGGGTCATCTTTAGCGTCACATCCTGTGCCCAGCTACAGCTTACCGTGCTAAGGGACATCTTAATGTTTCTTATAGTGCACCGTCTCAGTAAACTTTGGAAAGTAAACATGAGGGTACAGATTCAGTGGAAACGAGTCTGTGAAGTACAAGAAAAAAACTGGGTTGGCACGTTCTGAACTCAGGTTTGTACACAAGATGGCGCTCTCTTCCTAGGAGAAGACGACACTTGAAAAAAATCCTAACCGCCAACCCTGGTGCATGTTGTGAACTATTACTGCATTAGCGCAATTGGTTTGAGCTGAGCAAGATTAAGGTAAAAAAAATCACTGGCCTGCTGCCTTATAAATGTGAACACAGGAGTCAGCATTAACGTCTACTCCTGGAGAGGGGACGGGGATAAAACAACCAAGACCCATTGCAGACCCTGTTGCTGGCCAGGCTTCTGTTCATAGGTGAAGGAATGGAATTTAGAACTGGTCTTCTTGCTCCTGTAAGTGGTCCAAGTGCTCCTCAGTCTCCAAAAGGAAGACAAAGGAGAGTGTCCAGATCCCTCTGTAGACCCTGCCTCTGATTCATGGCCCCCTGCCCCTCGTCCCTAGGGTTGTTCTCCTACATATCTGCAATTCACATTCACAAGGCCATCCTACTGCTGCTTCAGGGATTACAGGAACACATGCTGCTCACACATAAATCACAGACAGGGTTCCTGGTCTTCCTTCCACCTTGGCATAGGTTGAGGCACTGGCCAATCCACTTTAGGTCCTCTGTCATCTCTTGGCCCTAGCTAGCTTTCAGCCTTGGTATTCCCATTCTCTTGGGCTGTATACCGTATGTGAATGCCCCAGCCCCAAAGCCAAGCTTTTTCCTTTGGACCAGTTTGGTCACAGTTTTCACCCTTAGACCCAGGCTGGAAGAGGGTCCCTCCAGCTATCACCTCCGGTGTTGTTTGCTGGGTTTTCTGCTGATCATGGCCCTCAGTTTCTTCTTCAGTTCCTGCGAGCATAGCCCTGCTCTGACATCCTCCCTGGAAGCCATCCTCACATTCTGGCTCCTATTTTTTTTCGTACACTGATTGCCCCGGGCTCCTGGGCATGTCTCATGCTGCTCCCCAAACCTCTTTCTCCTCTGAATCTGCTCACCTCAGGTTGTTTCTCTGCCTCATTGAGAAGTGAAGAGCACTTTCTAAACCACCTAACACTGCTGTCAGCGTCCCTGATTCAGTAGGGACCATCTTGGGAAGTGGCCTCCTGGGGTTTTGTGAAATAGCCCTCCCAGCTCTTTGTTGAGTGTGGAGGAGGCTGCAGACATCCTGTACATGTTGGCTCATTCCACGTTGCAGAGTTGAGAGCAACAGGATACATGACAACCTCGTATTAGAGGCCTTCGCAGATTTTGCTAAAGACACAGACAGGTCAAGACCCTGCCTCACTTCACTCCGGTGGCCATGGCCGAGTCCTGCTCCCAGCCCGTTTCCCTCTGCTGGTTTGGAGGGAACAACCCACGTCAGCACCCCTGTATTTCTTGCTGCCCATCTATTCTTTCTTCTCCTTACATTTTAATAATTTCAGTAGCTGGAGGCATATGATGTCAAGGGAGAGTTTATTAAGGTGAGCATGCGTCTCAGTAAACTTTGGAAAGTAAACATGAGGTTACAGATTCAGTGGAAACGAGCCTGTGAAGTTCAAGAAAAAAACTGGGTTGGCACGTTCTGAACTCAGGTTTGTACACAAGATGGCGCTCTCTTCCTAGGCGAAGAAGACACGTGAAAAAAAATCCTAACCGCAAACCCAGGTGCATGTTGTGAACTATTACTGCATTCGTGCAATTGGTTTGAGCTGAGCAAGATTAAGGTCAAAATCAGTGTTTGTGGTCGCCTGCAGTGGAGAGCAGAATGACTAGGGCTCTCAGCTGCCCCTAAGCTACCTGTGCACAGGCTTGGAGAAGGCAAGAGTAAGCCAAGGGTTGGTCTGTGACTCACCATTTTCCTACACCAAAGGGTCACTTTTCTGGTGACCAGTTTCATCATTGCCTTCCTAATTCTACCATGGAGACTGCTCTCCTCAATGCTAGGTGTTGACTTGTTCTTGGAATTTCAGTCTATTATAGTCTTTTTTCTTTTAGGCAGAGTGACAGATTGATGTCATTAGGAGGTCTTATTAATGGTCTCTCTGTATCTACCAGGGTGCCAAAAAAAGTATTCACAGCTTAAGAGATGTTATATATGTATTACTTTTCAAAGTTGAGTTATGGTAGCAATGTGTAGTATGGCGTTTGCTCAACCATGCTTCTGCCATTTCTTGGACTGTCCTGCCAGTCGCATGGTGACGCTAGCATTCATTTTTATTAATGCCATCTTTTAAGCAAAAATCATACTTAAAATGTGTATACATTTTTTTGACACCCCTGGTGTACCCTTGGCCCTGTAACTTGCAAACCCTCTCCCCCCTCCGCCCACAACTCTGACTATGCTGTAGTAAATGGGACAGAAGAAAATTGGATGCAAACTTGCAAAACTTGCAGACTTGCAAAACGACCACTACCTTATGAGAATGAGCCTGAGCTAGCACCCTGGAGGGTAAAAGACCATGTGGAGTGGAGCTGAGTCATCCTAGCTTAGGTTGTCTTAGACCCGCTTGCTCCCTGCTGACCTATCAGACACATGAGTGGGCCTGCTCAGATCAGTAGAGCAGCTAGCCAATCCATTGACTCATGAGCAAAAATACATCTTTGTATTGTAATCCACTGATGATTTGTGGTCATTAGTCATCTGACAACATTGTGGCCATGGAATATTATCAAAGGTATTCTTACTCCCAAGGTTCTGCAAGTGGGTAAGTTCTTCCTTCATCTCTCTTTCTAGCTAGTCAGTGGGCTAGAGTAGACTGGGAAAGTGCTGAGAGTGTCTGGTGACCAATTTTAATAACAGGGAGCACAGAGAGTCACGGCTCTTTGGGCTGTGTGTGTGTGTGTGTGTGTGTCTGTGTGTGTGTGTGTGTGTGTGTGTGTGTGATCTATCTGGCTATGGGGAGAGAAGTTTATCATTTTTACCTGGGTCCATGACTGACTCCTCCTGGTAGTTAAACTTTACTTATTTCGTTAATGAAGAGATGCCCTCCTTCATGTGAGGCATGCTTGTAGACTTTGGGCTTATCACATGTGACACAATACTTGCCCACGTGAAACTAAGTCTAACAACCAGGGCTCCTTTATCTGGGCTACCGTAATAATATTGATACTCCTTAACTTGTTTCCAATCCAATCCATCCTGCCCACTACTGCCAGATTTATTTGTCCCAAATCCCAATTCACTTCTAAACGTTCTCTTCTCCACTCAAGGACATAGAGTGTTTCCCTTGGCTTTTTTGGGCTAAGCCTACACTTAGTCTGCTATCCTGGTAGCCCTATAACCTACCCCATCCCAGTTATCTAGTCTACCTCCTGCTGTTTCCGCTAGCATTTTTACTCACTTGGCCCATGCCAGCTCTGTCTTCCTCATTCAGGTCCCTTGCCTTATGTCCCTCCTCAGCTGCCCTACCTCACACCTGCACACTTGTGCAGAACCTACTTTCCTTGAAGTTTGATCCCAGCCCTCACTTTGTCCATGACACCTCCTTGGCAGCTCTAGAAGATGTTTCACTTTGCTTAAAGGTTTATTTTGAGGACCCAAAATTACTTATACCTGGAAGTGGGGCCCACAGCCTCCTCTTCCTTAACTGTCATGCTCTGTCAGGTGAAAGCCATTGATGGAAGATTCAGATGAGTCATCAACAGGATGATCAGCTCAAAGCTCTTTTGTACTGCAGGGAACAAGATCTTTTTTGCATTCTGTAAGCCTACTGGGGAATAAGGAAAGGTAGTCAATGCTATTCTTTTTGTTGTTGTTGTCAATACTATTCTGTATAATAATATGATTTTTCTAACCTCATGGATGGAGATGACAGCTTGAAAATTATGAAAGTTAGAAAATATTTTCTTCCTAGTAGAAGCTGTTGTCTCTTAGAGCTGGTGTTTGTGTGTGTGTGTGTGTGTGTGTGTGTGTGTGTGTGTGTATGTGTGTGTATGCATGAATGGGCTGTTCTAGCAGGTCCAACAGTTAAGGAACAGTCATGCCAAGAATTTATTCAGGAGAGAGGTCACAAAGGCCATCTGACCTAGATTCCTTGTGGACCCACTGGGAAAGCAAGAATTCCAAAACTGTGGCCCCTGGACTGCTCTGTGGGATTTGGTGTGTAAATGTCTGTTGTAATTGGCTTGTGCTGCTATAACAACTTGATAAGTTACAAAGAACGTAAACTTATTTCTCACAGTTCCAGAGACTGGAAAGGTTAATATCAAGGTGCCAAAAGCTTCACTGTCTGGTGAGGGCCTGGTATCTGCTTCTAAGATGGTACTTCATTGCTGCATCCTCTAGAAAAGACAAGTGCTATGTCCTTACATGGGGGAAAGGATGGAAGGGGCTAATTCATCCCCTCAAGCCATTTTATAAGGCACTAATCCATTCATGAAGGTGGAGCCCTCATGGCTTAATCACCTGCTACAGGCCCACCTCTTAATACTGTTGAATTGGGGATTCAATTTTGGGAGGGACACAAACATTCACACCCTAGCAATGGCCATCAGCAATTGTCTAGAATTCCTAGGACTAAGGGATTTAGATTTGTGAAATGAAATAACAGGGAAAAGGGAGATGGTAGTAGGTGCTGGGGTCACTTTTGGTGGACAGGGCTTAGGTTTTCCAAAAGGCAAGTGGGGATTCCAACTTGGGAGTTTTGATGAAAGAAGATGCTTTGAGGAGAGATATGGGAATTCCAGGTCAGGGGTGGGCGTGGGAGGCAGGTGAATAACTAAAGATATAGCCATGAGGGGCACTTATGTGGAGGTATAAATGTTTTAGGAGCTCTCCTTTTGGAGCCCAAGAAAATCCTTTTTACTTAGAGCCTAGCATTACCCCTTCCCCTCATATGAGCATTGAGTTTATCCTTTGAATTGACCTAATTCTTGTGAGTATACACCTGCATGGTCTGGCAGGGAGAAGCTGGGGAGACAGAAGATCAGAATGGAGGTGGCCAATGCATGTCAACATCCTCACAGCACTGTGATTCTCTGCAGTAACTTTTCTAACTTGGTGATTTTACTTCAGTAAAAGTCTAAACATGCTAATCTAAGACCTTCTGACCGGTCTTTTTTTTTTGAGTTGGAGTCTCACTCTGTCGCCCAGACTGGAGTGCAGTGGCATGCTCCCGGCCACTGCAGCCTCGACCTGCTGGGCTCCGGCGATCCTTCCGCCTTAGCCTTCCAAGTAGCCAGACCTACAGGCACGCGCTACCATACCCGGCTAATTTTTGATTTATTGTAGAGACGAGGTCTCACCAAGTTGCCCAGGTGGGTCTTGATCATGCAGGCTCAGGCAATCCACTCGCCTCAGCCTCCCAAAGTGCTGGGATTA
>CAUYQG010183576.1:0-40818 GCA_963574415.1 Tarsius wallacei
GGGGATTAATGATACTCAATATCTGCCTGGGGACGGGGAGACACCTTTTATCACCAAGGGTGTCTGAACGAAGCATATTTGTACATCTAATCCTTAACTGTACCCCACAATATGATAATAAAAAATACTGAAAAAAAAAAATTAAAAAGTTTAAAAATTTAAAAAACTAAAAAAAAAAAAAGAAATTCTAAACCCTCGTGGATGGAATGAAGAAGTGGAATTTTGGGGAGGTCGTTAGGTGGTGAGGGCGGCGCTCTCATGAGTGGAATTCATGTTTTCGTAAAAGGGACCCCAGAGAGTTCTTTCACTCTCATTCTGCCATGTGAGGGCACGGCCAGGTCAGTGACCAGGCAGACGGCCCTCACTCGAACCCGACTGTGCTGACATCCCCACCCCAGACGTCCAGCCTCCGGAGCTATAGGACGTGTACTTCTGGCTCCTAAACACCCAGCTTATGGTACTGTTTGACAGCAGCCCAGACTAGCTAATACAACCCGCAGACGCAATATATAAGTTCAAAGATTTAGAAAATGATGGCGTTTCCATTCCACCCATTCGATCACACCGCGTATCAAGAGAAAGGGGACTTACGTGTATTGCCAGTGGGATTATTGACTTCTCTGGTTGTTTTAGCAAAGCCGTTTTATTAACCCACCTATGTAATGGTATATTAGAGGTCTCCTTGGTGGGGAATACGCATTCTCAATCACAGAGCCCTGTCTCAGACCACAGGCACGATGAGCTCTACGACAGTCATTTCTGCTCAAGTTACAATCCGTGTGTCGCTGATTCCATTCCTTTACCTGTGCGAGATTGTCTTGAGACCAGGGAGGAGGAACAAGGCTCGGCTTCTAGGCGTCCCCAGGACATTGGGGGCCATCCATGTGCTCCAGACGAGCAGCATCAGAACATGAGAAACGTGCTCATTGCTAGCCAGTGAGATGCTTATCGAAGCTATTATGTGACAAGCCCTGACTTAGTGCTGGGTTTCCAGTGGTAAACAAACAAACAAAAAAACATAGAAATGAAAACATGAATAAACATCCTAAAATCAGAGTATATATGCACATGCCTGTAGTAATATATATGTATATATGGTATGTGTATGTATACATCTCTAGAGGTAAATGTGCATATGTGTGTAAATGTATAAAGTTATAAGAGACACACGCTTCCTATGTACCCATGTATGTCTGTGTTTAGGTATACATACATATATGCACACATATATAGTTTCTTGGGGGGCAAGGATACTTCCGTCTCCTATGGAAACGTTGTTACATATTGATAGGGGTAATATGTACGTTTTAGAATCTTAGATAAATAAATGAATCACTTCACGTCAGAAAGGAACTAAAACAGAAAACATAGTCACCCGGTGGTGGAAGGAGGGGTTGAGAGGAAGGGAAAGAGGTGGTAGAAAAGAGAGCTAGCTCAGCTCAGCCTGGGAGAGAGAAAAACCATGGGAGCAGTTCAACATCAGGCTTGGTGAATTTCAGGGAGAAGTGGATGAAGGGATGTGTTATGATTGTTGCTGGAATACTTGAGTGTCTCCTGTGTCCTTAGGAAAGTTTTCAGTAACGATCTAGAGTTCTAGATTACTGTTTAAGGCTTTGAAAATTAACCTATTTATTTTGTTTTGTTTTGTTTTGTTTTGTTTTTTTTGAGTCGGAGTCTCACTCTGTCACCCAACTGGAGTGCAGCGGCCGCTCCTGGCCACTGCAGCCTCGACCTGCTGGGCTCCGGCGATCCTTCCGCCTCAGCCTTCCGAGTAGCCGGAATTACAGGCGCGCGCTACCACAGCCGGCTGATTTTTTTGATTTATTGTAGAGATGAGGTCTCGCTTGCCCAGGCGGGTCTCGAACCCGCGGGCTCAGGCAATCCACTCACCTCAGCCTCCCAAGGCGCGGGATGACAGACTGAGCCACCGAGCCCGGCTGAAAATTAACCTATTTATTTGCTTGTTTTTTTTTTAAACAAGACAACCCAGTTTTGTTGGGGTTACACCTGTGTCTTGCCTTCACTAAATGCAGAGTTGAGATGATACATATCTGGCACTTACATTTTGTTGGGCTTACTTCAGGAGACAGCTCAGTGTGCTTCCTGGACAAAAGGGGACAGAAGGCATCATTGCATGGGAAGTCGTTGAGGGGTTATCCTTCCAGCTGAGCCGTAAACCGGTGACTCGCACCGTGTTTCAGGTGATCCTCAGAACAGTTCAGACGGAAGCATGGATCACCAGTGGGTCATTCCATCCCCCCTTCCTTGCTTAAGCATTGCATTTTTCTTCCAGGGCGGTGGTCACAGGGTAGCAAGCCCTGAATTGTATAAAAAAGGCTCTGGCTTCATGTGTGCCACTAACTGGGTCTACGACTTTGACTACTTAATCTCTTGATACCTGTTTTCTTAAAAACCAAAACAAAAATAAAAATTTCTAGGCAAAATAATTTTGAGGATCAAACAAAGTATTTTATTAGAGCACTTAATGTGTTTGGAAAGAGTCATCTATTATCATTTTTCATAATCTGTTGCAAACATAGAACTTTTTCCCAAAAAAAGACCCAAAACCTCATGATTTAAAGGGATTCTGGGAGGGAATCATTTAGTAACTTTCTATGTCTTTTAAAACAAAGAAGCTGTTTCTAATTTGTGCTATGGACTTATATTTTTCATTCATGGCCTTTTCTCTGACAGATGGTACACAGTTATACACCAATGCCACAGATACTCTCAAAGAACTTTAAATTCATCCTCCCTGCCTTAAAACTATAGCTCACTGGGGATCTGAACATACCTTTTTAAGAAAACTGGTCCTGCATGATAACTGGAGTAATATATTGGTCTGTATGTCTTTAAAAAACACAAAATTACCTACGTTTACAAGCTGGAAAGTGACATATGGCTACTGCTCAGTAGTCAAACGTACTTTTCGGGTGTAAGATACAATGCAAAATCACTGTATTATAAATGCTTTTTTTAATTTGTTATTGCATATTTCCGGTGGTCAAATTATGTTATGGTACAGAGTTAAAAAAAATTCCTTACCAGCACTCAAATAATAAACTTTGTTTATTATACTTTTTAAAGAAAAATGTTCTTAAATATCACTCTATGGCTCTAGTTATTTGTTTCTGTGAAATACATGAATGCACAGCAACTAAATTTGTTCCAACAAGTCATCATAGTTTATAGGGGAAAGTTAACATAAGTTTTAAACAAATTGTAAAGTTGGCATACTAACAAAGTATTTAGTTGGTAGCTGATGGCTTAGTCTAAAACTTTTGTAATTGTTTGTTGCTATTATTGTGTTTGTGTGTTTTTGTCTTTTTAGATTTATAGGAAAAGACACTGTTGGCTTTGATTGCAGCTCTGTTAGCTCATTGCCAAATTATACTGATGGTGGATCAAGAAGTGAAAGGAAGTCTTCCTTTTGAACCTTGCATTAAACACAGTAGATTAATGGGGAGAGGGCTCAGATATCTTGTGAAAATTCATATTGGAAAGTAGGACACATTTAGCTGTGAATAGCATTTTGTCATCACTTCCTTCTTATTCATGAGTATATTTTGGGACAGACTTATCTAAAGTTTTCTGCAAGTAAAAGTGGAGGAGCCATATGTGTTTATTTGCCTTACGAAGCATATCTGGAAAGATGCCATCCAATTAATCAATTCAGAACTATTCTCATAATTCCCTGAAGCACCAATGCGTCTATTATAGATCATAGCCTGAGTTGGCATCTTGGATTTGCCAGGTTTTGCAATGAATAGTGGTTTTCTATATGAATGACCAAATTGATTTTGCCAGGATCCAAGTCAAACAAAATAATAGGCACCAACAAAAAGTTTTAACACCGACAAAAAGTTTTAAAATCTGAAACGTGAGTTCATTATGCACAAAGCAGATGTCTTCAAAGTACACTTTTTGAAACATACATTTTTTTCCAAAAGTCAAGGCTGTAGAAATGGCACAACATAATAGGCCTTGCCTACATTACAGCAATTTTTCATACACTATCAGGTACAAGACTGGAACTGTTCAGTGCTGGCAAGTCTTTGTACTGTAAACTTATACCGTGTTTAGCCCATATTTTGGAGCTTTAGTTTTTCAAATTATCTCTAACAGCCTTAGTTTTTTATATTAGAATACTGATGATTTCTGGGCTTAAACAGTCTTTATTTAGCCCCATTGCAAGTTATTCATTAGAGCTTAAAACTCTAACAAGCTGTGTAAGCATTGGTGACATCTCCAACCCTCATTCCTTCTTAATCACAACTACTGAAGCACCCATTAGGCTTGCCACACATCACAAGCACAAACAAAGGCAGAAAGCAGGCCGTTGAGATTTGGGGAAATTCCAATTGCTCCTAGGAAAGAGGACAAGTAAACAACGGTCTCTGTTCAGGCCAAGAGCACATCACCATCATGTCTGCGTTAGAGCACAGGCTCACGGCACGTCCTTCTCTTCAGCGTTCTGAACAGGAGAGAACACCCTGCACATTGCCTCTTTCTCACCATTGAGAAAGCAAAGCACCCACAAGGTTGCCGGTTGCCAGGGACTTTATCCCCTGAAAACTCTGGCCTCAGCGCTGATTTCCCGCATAGGGGCCAGGCGTATATGCTTGAGGTCCTGAGGCTTTAACAGTAGACTCATGAGTGATATTCATTTAACTCCATCTCCATGTGTTCAAGTTTATTTTGCAAATGCAAAATAAAGTATTGACCTATACAGGTTTGGCACTATCGCTATGGAAACACTCGTTAATAAATGCCTGACTGCACATATCATTGTGCTAGACTCTAATAAATGAATACACATAGCCCCTTGGTTTCTGGTTTGTGACATCCTTAAAGGAATCTCCTAGGGAAATAATCATCTAGATGTGTTTTGTTAACATCATCTTAGTAGCAATTTTCAGTTTCTGAGAAGACTGGCAAAGAAAGTGTCCCTGTGGAAGCCCAGGGTAAAAAACCTCCAGGCCAAGTTCTCACTGGGAGAAGGGTTTCCTGGAAAACCCCTTGTGTGTGGGATTCCCCCTTCCTGTGATGAAGCCACACAACGACACTGCCTCTGGCTTAGAAAAGTTGCAGACGTGCTTAGGTGGGCATGGACATTGTGGGTTCGCAGTTACCCCTAATAGGAAGGAAGTAGAGATCTCAGGTCTAGGTCGGTCACATGCACAGACAATGGGAAGCCACAGAGGAAGACGGCGGGGGGCAGTGGGAGGGACTCAAAGATCGACATGACGTCTGAACCACTCAGAGTAATTGGACCCAGAATTACTGGATGCTGCGCACGTTTTGTCCTCCTGGTCAACTCGCCATTTTTGTAAATGGAGCAAGGTTGACTTTACCCTAAGGCCAACAAATGATTTATTCATCTCCCCTTCTTCTTCTGATTCTAGGGGCCCAGCAGCCTTCTGACTGTGGTTTGGTGTCCTGTGTGGTTCTGCCTACAGAAGAGAAAGGCTGATCCCGTGGACTTCGAGTCTGTCCTGTTCTCAGGCAGTGCCTTACGCTGATGGCTTAATAGAATGACTTCTGACTTTAATGTGACCCCTCTGGTTGCTTAATTTTAGGGGCAGAGCGAGCTGACCATGCCAATGTGAGCATTATTCTCCAAGCCAGTTTCTAAGTGTCAACTAATAGATTGGTATTCCAGCATCTGCTCAGAATATATGTCATGGCCTCATGCAGTTTTTAAACAGTGTCAGTCTGCCATCACTGTCTGCCAGGTCCTAGACAGAGAACTAGAGTCTTCCTGCACCCTTGAAATAGAGCTTCAGCAGCTAGAACACGGTGCTAGAACACAGTGAGCCCTCCGGAGACCCAGCCACACTTCCACTCGAGCCTTGCTGTCTAGCAAACTGTCGCCCTGCCGAGCACGGGCTCACCGTTCTTACTTCTTTCTGCAGATTGTCAGGAGATGCTCCTGCAGGGCCTCTTGCACAGCAGCATGCTTTGTGGCTATGTGTTTTGCTGGGAATGCCAAAGATGGAAGAAAGAACACGGAGGAGATGCTCTTGTTCTGGCCACTTCATTGGGATGAGGTGATGTCTCCCTCTGTGTTAAGGAACAGTCTTACTCATTGGCTGCAAAACAATCCTGGGCTCCCTTAACTCGGTGTCACCCCACAATAGAAACGACTGCAGCCACAAGCATCTGATGTGGCCAATCGCGTTACCCTGTGAGAATGTGGACTCTACCTATTGTTTTTGCTGTGAGCAATAAAGTCTTACATCTCTGACCCAAGAGTCTTGTGCTTTCTGCAGGCATCCATGAAACTGCAGCAAGCTAACATTAGCTTATAAGTTGGGTTAAATCTAGGGCACTTCATGCTTATTGACTTAGATTTCTACAGTATTTTTTTTCGCACATTTGCAAAAATAAAGCGTTAGGAGAACTGAATTCTCATCTAGACTCTATCATTAACAAATGGTACCAAAGAATAATGATGGCCTTTCTTTTGTGGAATGATTTCTCTATGTATAAGAGGCAAGGCGGAGGAGAGAGAGGAATGGAGTACATAATGGGAGTCCATAAATGTTAGTGACTTCAAAAAGCATTCATGTCTTTTTTTTTTTTTTTTGACTTGGAGTCTCACTCTGTCACCCAGGCTGGAGTGCAGTGGCACGCTCATGGCCACTGCAGCCTCGACCTGCTGGGCTCCGGCGATCCTTCTGCCTCAGCCTTCCAAGTAAGGCTACAGGCGCACGCTACCACGCCCAGCTAATTTTTTTGATTTATTGTAGAGACGAGGTCTCACCGAGTTGCCCAGGCTGGTCTCCAACTCGTGGGCTCAGGCAATCCTCTCACCTTGGCCTCCCAAAGTGCTGGGATTATAAGCGTGAGCCACCATACCCAGTCAGCATTCCTGTCTTAAGAACTCTTGGTAATTGTCCTCCACCCTCCGAAATTCAGCACATGCCTTTGAATGTTGGAGACACCAATACGTTTTTGCTCTATTTTAGCCAGAAGGACTTGGGCCTCTCTTGGAAAACCTTAATAACTTACTTTCCTTTGCCTACCATAATTCTACATTAAGGGATATGCATATGTTCTGTGCCCTTGTGATGCCTTATTTGGCGAAGATTGTTAACTTCTCATTGAACTCAAGATACATGAATCATTTCTATCATCATTTAGTCTTAATACTTTTCAGGTGCCCATTCATTTTGTATATTATGGGATGTGGACATCTTTGGAAGAACAGCTATTTGTCTATTGTTTAGTATAGAATTCTCGGAGACTAAATCTGCAGTGTGATCGTTTTCATGAAGAACAACAGGAAAATTTGGAAGGCTAATGCTTGTGCCCGCATTATTCCACTTTCGGAGTCCTAAAGTCAGTATGGCACTAGCTGGTCTTCAGAGACAGGAAGGAATACACCACTGAGAAAGGATCTTCGTATACCCTACAACCTAAATTGATGAAGAGCCTGGTAATTTATGTCTCACAACATTAATGAAGCCAATAGCTGCTGTCGCCAAACAAGACAGTAAAGAAATAGCTGCAAAGCATCAACTTCAATATGAAAGAAGACAAAGGCACTTGCCATGGGAAGTCTGTGAACTTTGAGGACACAGACAAGACTAATGGCATTGCCTTTCCCAAACTCACCAGTCCAGACCTTCTCAACGTAGCTGCCGTCTGACTGAGAGAAAACAAAGGGGAAGGTAACTAAAAGATTGGGGCTAACAGTATCCCAAATCCTTTCTACCAAAAAAGAATTCCCTAATGTTGCTAAGAAATGAAATTAACTAGATCAGAAGACTACCAGGTTTTGGGAAAGAAACCACAAGCCTTGCCTACTCTCACAGCTGCTCAACCCTTAAAGGAGTTCTGTGTCCTAAGTCTGAACCAGTGTAAAGTGGGCCATGCAAGCTAGTCAGTCCCCAGTGCTTCCTTTAGAGGTAGCCACGAAGTATTGTGTCCAAGAAACAACTTCCAAGGGAGCAAAACAGGAAGCCACAGAGCGTAGTGGACTCAGGCGCTTCCAGCAGTCACAGAGACAGCAGAGGCCCAGGAGCTACCCAAAGAACATACTAGCTGCCGAGGAGGGGGTCTTCCATCTCCAACGAGGAGGGTCTCATCGTTGGCATGGAGCCTGCTGTGGGCTTTCTTTTCTTCCCCTCTCAGAATGCAGGTACTATTGTGGCTTTTTAAAAATTCATATTCCACCACCTTACGTTGGGCTTGTGTGTCAGAAAACATCTGTTTTAGCTGCATGTCACATTCGGGCAGATGGAGAAAACTATGCACCCCTCAGAGATCCCAGGCTTCAGTCGGAGCTTGATGGACTGCTATGGCTTTCTACCCTTGACAGGAATGTGTGTGCTCTGGATGTGTGGAGGAGGGTGTGTTTAGATATTTGCGTCACAAAGGGGTAGACTGAGTGAGGACTACAGGTTTTCTTTCAATATCCAGTCGATCCTTTTTCCTACAATAAATCAACCACAATTTGGGGGGAAGGAATGCCCACAAAGAACGAAATTCCCAGCATCCCATGCAGCTAAGTGTGGTCATGTCAGTAAAGGCCAGCGGGACATAAGCGTGCGTGATGTGTACAGGTTTGGGGAGGGACTTACACTTCCGTCTTTTCTTCTTCCTACAGACTGAAGTATAAATATGATGCTTTGAACTGAAGTGGTCACCTTGGACCATCAAGTGACCTTGGGCATGGATACTACCCAGTGGAAAAAAATCACGGAAGGAGGCTCTGTACTTGATTCAGCGATGCTATTCTAGCCCCGAACTGTGTGTTGCAGGCTTCTATGTATGAGAGAAATAAAGTTGTTTAAGTCATTGTTATTTTGGGTTTCGTCACTTGCAACTGTTCCTAATTCCAACTAACACAGATGCTTTAGAAAAGTTGTCTAGAAAGTTAGTCACAGAATTTAAAATTTTTTTGGTCAGGTTTTTGCAAGTCTCACAGGATTTTAATCCTATGAATAAAAAATGATAAATTAGTTCTTAGAATATTCCTACCCTTTTTGTGGAGGGTCTCTAAGCACTTGGGTTCAGTAAAATTTTAATGGTAAAGTAAAATGCAGGTGAAATAATGTGCTTTTGCTTCTAAACCTTTGTTTTAGGCATTAAGATTTTCAAAATCATTTTAAATAAGACACGTTAGAGTTGTATAGTTTCAAAAGGCCATCTCTGAAGACGCCTGTGACGTGACTGCAGTCCTCCAAAAGTCAGCAACCGTGTTGGGGGACCAGCCCAGCCCCCGTAAAGCGAGAAACGCCAACAGGAACTCTGATGACTGTGTCTCTGCCGGTCTTTTGGAATGGGTGGGTTGTCGTCAACATGGATAATGGTGGTCATGAAGAACTGAAATCAATACTGGGTGATTTTTAATCTAGCTTTATACACGCACACACTGTTTAAAGAGTCATTTCCAGACTATAATAGGTTCCAGATTTTTTCTGTTATCCATCTATGTGGTAATCAGCCCCATTTCTGTCTGAAATGGTCCTCTCTCTGAGCTTGTCTCTTTGCTGCACTCTCCTTTATAAACAACGACAATAACAACAACAATAACAAAACATAATATTTTTCAAAACTGTTAAAAGCTAGGCCTATTTCACGTTGAATTCGACTATTGTTAGATCACAAAAGATAATAATGCTGTCTTTTATATTTGAGGATAATGGTTCTGAATCACCATCAGCAGAATGCTTGCTTGGAGCTATTTTTTTCCCGAGTACTGACACAAACTCTCTCTGAACTCCTGAAGCCGTGATTATTCATATACAGATATAGCGCTGCACCCCACTCTGCCTTTCCTCATGCTCTCAGGGAGCCTGAATGCTAAGTCTGATCCCGCACCAGCCACGCGGGACAGAGGCGGCTGGACTCCCCTCCCAGTGCTCCCCTTTTCCGACACCCCTCAGTGAGAAGAGTTTGACACCCCGAGGCACTTTTAGGCTGCGGTTGCTGATGAACAGGGAGGATGAATTTGTGCTCAACCATATCTGCTCCCTCACCTGGCGCCTGTCATAACCGGTTTTAAGACAGTGGGCTGGGACTAGAGGCATCAGCTGTTAGAACGAAAGCAAGACACTACTAGACAACAACAGATAAACATAGACACACAAAGGCAAGCGCTCCTTTAGAGAGCTTAACTCTTCTTTGGGCTGGGTATGGTGATGGTATATCCTATGCCTAGTTATTCAATGGGTGGAATAAACCATAGCCACACTGGTAAGCTATCTTTAGGAGTTGTTTCCAGGACACA
Organism: Tarsius wallacei; assembly: GCA_963574415.1. Classification (NCBI taxonomy): domain Eukaryota; kingdom Metazoa; phylum Chordata; class Mammalia; order Primates; family Tarsiidae; genus Tarsius; species Tarsius wallacei. Next base: position 10,241 of record CAUYQG010183576.1, read on the forward strand.
GAAATAAACCTAAATATTAATTAATCAGCTGTTATCAAGCCATTATCAATCAGGCAATTCTCTAATCAGAAGACAGTATTATAAATCCATATAGGCAAGTTCTCTATGGATTCATTTAGGGGTAAGAATATCTAACTTCATTACTTTCCTCAGAGATGCAAGATTTTGCTCTTAAGTGTCTTTGGAGGGGTTCTTGCAACATCCTATATAAGTTGAAAGAAACAGAGATTAGACCAAGCGGTTATCGTATAAATCAGTGAACAGATTAACAACAAACTAGAAAAAAGTTAGGGAGTGATATATTGGAGAAACATTAAACATTTCATTAAATATTTCAGTATCAATTATCTTACTATTGATCAGCATAATAGATCAAGAGAGTGAAGTAATTGCCCTTCCTTTAAGAAAACATTGACACAAGCACGTATGAATTTTTAGAGACGTATGAGGAGGTGGTAAACAAGTGTACGTTCTGAGGAGTGCCGGAAGTCAGCGAGAATGAGGCAGAAACCCAACGTGGTTTTCACCTTAGTAACTGGGATTATGTTATACACACTATGAGGCATCTTGAGAATCAGAGTATTACGATAGTCCAGGGATAATTACTTGGCTCATTTGCTGCTACATTGTAGCAGTTATTTTACAAGTGATTATTTCAGTTGAATTTAGAGATAGAATGATCCGTTAGCATGATCCGTCAGAAAGAATTCAGAGAGAAGATGATCAGTTAACTTTTTCTAATTATGTAAGCTAACTTTCCATGTTCATGATGTGTGATGTCTTATTGTGTCATTTTTCTCCCTCTTGGTTTTTGAATTAGTGTCAAGTAGGATATTGTCTAGACTCGTGAAATAGTTTCATTTCCATCATGGTTATAACAGCAGATTTGTTGCATGCCCAAGTTTACAACAGCAGTCACTGAAGGAACAGGTTTTGAATCTTTCTTTTGTGTTGTAAAATTTGTCGTCTCTACTTGCTTGAGATTTTTGTTATTTCGGGGGTCTGGGGGTACGTTTTATTTTTGCCAAATGTGACATGCCAGCAGATGCTGCAGCTTTAGTCTGTTATGCTGATTTAGTAAAACATTTTTACATATGTTGCTTGCAAAAACATTTAAGCTGGCAGGAGTATATTAAAAGACGTTTTTGGCAAATAACGATTCTACACTATGATGAAGAGGTTTTTCTTTCCTTGCCTTTCTGTCCAGCCGGTTCTGTCCACATTACCTTCAGCTGTTCTCTGTGTTCTAGCCACATTGGATTTCTGTTATTCACGCGTGTCTGTCATCCTCTCTGGCCTCCAAGGAACTGACTACGTTTTGTAGTTCTTGCTTGCGTGGCCAATCTCCGTTTCACAATGAGCAGTCTCCAAAAGGCTATGAATCGAGTTTATTTTAGCTTCACTTTATAATCCCAACACAGCATGGGTCTGGGTATTTAGACAGTCAGTAAATTGGATAATTAAATCAACACTGGGGTTTTAAAATTATGAGATTACTGGCCAATCTTATGTTCCAAATACGCAGCCTAAAAACTAGTTTTCTTACTTTACACCACTAAGAGGAATGAGAAAAGAAAACAATAAAACTAAGCTTGTGTGTGCCTTGGGGAGAGAATGATGTGAAAGGGAACTGCTTTCACCTATGCAGTTTAAAATATGTATTTCTCGTCCCCTGACTCTAGCCAGGTCCCCAGACAGATAACGATGAATTTGGAACCGATTGTGATGTTGGTATGTAGCTTTGAAAGTTTTTTATGACTGGTAATATGTTTTTCTCTCTGGCTTCATAGGATTAAAACATTACAAGATAAACATCCCCTGAGACCTTTTACCTTAAGTCTAAACAAATAATTGTGCTTAAACCCAGTGTGTAGTGGGATGAGGTATAGTGACAGTCAATTGTAAGAGAGAAATGTTTTGTGTTGTAGCAGATTTAAACAAGAAATATGACAATACTTATGTATGCATGAGTTTATCACAGAAACAGGTAAAATCCCAATTGGAACAGGGGCCATTATATACATTTGGAAATGCTGAATCAAATCCTCCTGATCTCAAAATAAAGAGAAGAAAATTATAGAAATTATGAAGGGGACTGGAGTTATATAAGAGGGAAAAGAAAGGCCACTCATGTATAAATTCCTGCCGTTAGCAAAGCACTTTACATATATCTTGTTTCATTTTTCCATCTCCATGTGATCCAAGCATTACAACTGGGACTCCATTTTACAGATGAGGATATTGAAGAGAAGAGAGTTATCTAGAGTCATGCAGTCTATATGCAGAGAAATCTAACTATCTATCTATCTATCCACTCAAGTATATTCTGGAATGGCTTGCTGACGCTGGCTCGTACCTGCTTCTGAGAACCAACTGTGAAATTTTCAGGAATTCTACAAGTTATTCATTAAGCAGCCGTTACTAAATTATATAAGTTTATAATTAAATAAATTACACTAAAAACAAATTCATTAACTACTCAAACTCATCAGCTCCAAATTACTTCTTGTTATTTGCCCCAAAATGAAGCCTCAGAAGCAAATGTTCTTCCCCGGTCTCCAGCCCTCCTGTCTGCCTCTTGGTCTCCTTGTCTCCCAGGGCTAGAGAGAGAAGCTAAAACTTCTCCTCCCCGAGGCAGCCATGGAAACTAGAACCCTTCTTCTCCAGAGCAACCAGAAAACCCAACAGCATAGCTCTGACTTTCCCATTGCCTTCTGAGAGGGCCCTGTCCACAACCGGAAGGAAGGAACGCCGCACAGACAGCCAAGGGGAGTGAGTCTAGGCACCCAGGCCCTGCTGGGTTTCCCCACTCATCTGTTAGGATCCACACGCCCAGTCATATTTCTACACAACTGTCCAGACTTTGTTGAGCCACAGTGTAATATCGAGCAAGTCCCCCCGTATCATTAGGTCTTCGTTTTGAGGACTCCTGTGTCCCATAAAACTAGGGTCAAATACACGTGTCTGCCTTTTCTTTTATTCTTCTGTCTCCTGTCTGATTTTCAGCAAAACTTCAAAAAACAAAAGCCTTCCTTTGGCCCTGACAACATCTGTCATGCCTACTGTGAACATATTCCACAAGGGGGAACCCCCCAGAAAACTAGAATTCTCACTTGGAGGGTGGGCCCCTTGTAGTACACTCAGAATTTGTTTCTCTGGATCAAAGATTTTATCTGAAAGTTTTGAGAAGATTGTGTCACAATTTGTGGAAGAAACATGTATACAGGCAACTGCCTTCCACCACAAGGCAGTGGTGGCAAACAGGCAACTGCCTTCCACCACAAGGCCCCTATCCACACAGCCCTGGGAGTGCAGCAGTTTTTGACAAGGATGGTCTGACCCCCCAGGCCTCACCCTCCCTATTCACCAATCTTGCCCCGAACATTTTTTGTTGTTGTTTTCCTGAATGAAAAACATCCTCCAAAGGACACGTGAGGAAGAGACAAAACAAAAATCAGCAGCAGCACTGAAAGGGATCGAAATTGATGAGTTCAAAAATTGCTCTGAGCAGTGAAAAAAGCATCTTGATATAGGGGTATCGCGTCAAGTGGAAAGCTCCTTGGAGGTGACTGGACTTAAACACAGAAAAGCGAATACACAGTTTTCATCAATGCGTTCTGTGTATTCTGGGGCCCTCTCATATAATGATGTGATTCTACACATCTCTTCTCAACTCTGCATTCAGTGACACCTTGGCAGCTGGAAATCAGCCTCGGGCAGGGTATTTATACCATGGAAACTGGCAAAGGCTCCAGTGCAGAGGGTGGTTTATTGTTTGGTTGATTGTCTATTCTTAAGAGTGTGATGGAGAAAATGCTCATGAAAATTAAACACAAAAGTGTGCCATGCATGTCTGTCACCATGACACTGGGAATTGCATGAAAAACTGAGGGGGTGGTCTTTTAGTATTTCAAAACTAATCTCTGATTCAGCAAAGAAGTCACACATGTGGCTTTCATCTTATTTATTACTGTAAAAAAAAAAAACAGGACCTATTCAGGTTAAAGTAAAGTTCAACGTTAGAATACAGCTCCATATGCCATAGCATGTATGAGTCTGACAATTTTACACACTCGCCACCATGTGCTTTCGTCGGTCTCACTATACGAACGGTAAGGTTTCATAGCCGTAGTATATCAGTGCCTCACGGCTGTGTTCGTGTTGAAGTGTGGTGGTGTCTTGCTGAGTGACATTCATGATTATTGTTGCATGGTTTTGTGTACCATCTTAAGAATGTTAGAGCTTGAATTCGCGCAACGAACAAACATTACATTTCCTGTTAAACTTGGCAAGAGTGGAAGTAGAATCAGAGACATGTTATTCCAAGTTTATGGGGATAATGGCATGAAGAAAATAGCAGTGCACAAATGAATTCAACACCTTTCTGAGAAAGTGTCACTGACGAAGAGAGGTCAGGACGACCAGTATTGAGCAGAACTGACAAAAGCATTGCAAAAATTCATCAAATTAGACGTCAAAATCATCGGCCAACTAGGAGCAGCATAGCAGACCAAAGAAACATCGATAGAAAAACAGGAAAATTGTAACCAAAAATCTTGGCATGAGAAAGGTGTGTGCAAAAATGGTCCCAAAGGAGCTCTTGCATCACCACAATGCACCAGCTCATACAGCACTGTCTGTGAGGGAGTTTTTAGCCAGTAAACAAATAACTCTATTGGACCACTCTCCCTGCTCACCTGATCTGAGCCCCAATTACCGTTTCTTTACCTGAAGATAAATGAAATATTGAAAGGAAGATATTTTGATGACATTCAGGACTTCAAGGTTAATACAATGACAGCTTTGATGGCCATTCCAGACGAGGAATTCCAAAATTGCTTTGATGAGAGGATTAGGTGCTGGTATTGGTACATAACTTCCCAAGGGGAGTGTTTTGAAGGTGACCATAGTGATATTCAGCAATGAGGCATGCAGCACTTTTTCTAGGACGAGTTTGCAAACTTAATTGCCAGACCTTGTATATGTCACATACATGAATTGAAACCGTATGTTGCTTATAGATACATGATTTTGGCAAAAATCAGCGAAATCATCTATGAGAAGCAATTGGCTATGTGAAATTTGCAATAAGGAGAACTGCATATTTTATAATTATTTATCAGTTTTGCTATATGCATTATTTCAGTTAAATGTTTGCCAATTCACCACTGAATGTATAATGGCGAAGCCATTAAAATTCTATTTAGGAAGACAAAAGAAATATGGAGAAGCTTTTGCAAGGTATAGAATTGAATCTATCCTATTATTACAAGTATGTAAACTAAATACATAAAATAGTACATTTTATGTGAAAATGAAAGTCTTGTGAGGAAGGAAGTTGACATGCAATTGGTATACAGTACAAAGGAAAAGACCATGGAAAATAGAAATGTCCACCAAGACTGTCTTGGTCAAGGAGAGTGGTGGGTGATGTATCTTTGTGCCAATCTTATTAGATGTTTTGGAAAGGAAGGGAGGGAACGAAAATCTATTGAAATCTACAGGATATTCTTTTGCTTCATCACAGTAAAAATTTTTTTTTAAGAAAACTTCTAATTCTAGAACTACAAAATGCAATGTGTTTTTGGCCTGACCCTCTATCTAATAGGCGTATATTATATTGCCTCATTAATTTTTATTTCCGCCAAATTTTAGTACACATATTGAAGAATAAGAGCGCATCTTTTCAAAGTCAGAAGAGATTCTCTGGGAGAAGTTTTTTTCAAATGAAAACAAACGTCCAACGAGCAAAAATAAATATCCTTTGGGCAACCAATTCGGTGACTAGGAGAATATTTTTAAAAAGTAAGCCTGCTTTTTTTCCCCCTGGGAATGTAGGAGAAAATCTTCTTGCAAATTTCAAGCACAAGCAAGTTGCTTCCCAAATTGGCCATTTGCACTCCAGGGCTAAAGCTGAAAGCGCTCAGAATTGCCTGAGTAATTCAATTGCAGGCAGAATCAATGCAAGTGTGAAGGCTGCCCTGGTCAAAGGTTGGCCCTTGGGCTGCCACTTAAATCAATTTGGGGTAAGCTAAGTTTGATTACATTTTCAGTGATGAAGCTCTCAAAAGCAATTTCGAACTTGCCTGTTCAGAGGCTGTTTGGTCCTGTCCTGAATCTAAACTCTGGGTGAAGGAAGCACCTACCTGTCTCCTTTGCTCATGAGTCAGTTCGGGAACTGAGGAGAAACGAGAGGAAGAGAAGCCAGAGGGAAGGATCCAGAAAGCGAAAACACAAGTGACAGATGAGAGTCTGTCACGCACGTCAACCAGTGACTTTTCAAAACTCTTTCTTAAAGGCACATAACGAGAACAAGAGTAAGAGGGAGAAGACAATTCAGGAGGCTGGCAACAAAGAAAAGGAAAGGATAGATGGAAGAGCTGCGCGATGGACCATCCTGGCGAGTCAAGCGCCTTCCTCCAGGTGCTGCTGGTGGGAGGGATGTTGGGGAAACACAGGTGGTTCTGCAGCACGAAGCCAAATGGTTGTAAGAGAGGATGTCAAAGGCAGACTCCAGCAGGCTCTGCTAGCTTGGGAGAAACAAACGCTTTCCGGGTGTCCTTCTCCAGCAGAGGTAAGCCTGCAGAGCTGCTGTGCACCGGCGTTCAGGCAAGTCTTCCTAGAAGTGTGTTTGCTCAGTTGGATTATAGATACGGTCTATATTTTGTAAGTATATAATAAACCAGAGTGCACCCAAGGGGTTATGATTGCTTGAGAAAATATACATCTCCCTACAGTATGGTCACTAACTTTTAAGGCACACACTATTACCCTGGCAGTTTTAGGAAAACATGGTGCCGCGTCTTGTCTTTGGAAGTATTTTAGAAAACTTGTGATTTCTTCCAAGTGGACGCAGTAGTGACTCTAATGATTCTTTGATAAGAATTATGATCTGCCTGACGAATTAGGCAGCTCCACATATGCACTAATTGGGTTAAATCAACGAAAGGAGCTGAAGATGACGCAACTATCTAAAACCACGTTTCAGAGCTAGGAAACTGAAGATGCTTTGCTGCCTTAAAACTTTAGAGAGAGAAACCTTGCTTATAAAAAAAGGCTCAACTGGAAACATCCAGTCTTATAAATGTCTGGCCATGGCATAAGTGAAATAACATTTTCCTGCAAGCAAGTCTTGCTTGATTTATTCAAGTCTTATTTAAGTGTATACAGGGTGAGTAGCTAATTTGTGTCTCTGTAGAGAAATCCCAATTGAATTACATTTATAAGGAAATCCAGTCCACACTGAATGGACACATTCAATGAAGACATGCCATTTTCAGTCCCTTCCCTAGCAGGTTTTATGGATACTAAAACTGAATTTACAGTGCTTTAGAGAAAGTGTAACCCGTTGAAATATCACTGCTTTCACAGTTAATTCTTCCTCTTTTTACCTTTATCGGGAACATCAAAATGGCACACACAAAAAAGCCAATTTCACTTTACTTTTTCTTTGGGTGGCGTTCTCTATTAATTATGTTTCACACTGACTAAGGAGAGATGGGAAGTTTAATCATAATGGCACTCAGCACCTCCGAGTAATCATCTTGTTCGCACACGTCCCTGGGTCATTTATCAGGGGTCACGTTTCCATTTTCAGAGGAGGAAATCATAGCACGGAAGTGGAGGTGAGACCTCCGCCCTGCCCGCCTTGGCATGTGCTCCAGCCATTATGGATCCTGCTTTGAGTCTGGTCACGGTGTGGGGAAGCAGTGCATGCTGGGTATGTATGCTCAAAGCAGCTTCCCAGAAAGACTGGGAGGGAATGCCTCCCAAGACCTCCGCTAGGCCCTGTCATGGGAGAAGCTGAAGGAGACACCTGCTCCCTTTTCTTTAGGCTGGAAACGTTGGCGTGTTTTCATTCTCACCAGGCCCTAACTGCCACAACCCCTATGTACACAGGGTCACATTTTGGCCTAATTTGTCATAGGGTTGAGCGGTGTGAAATAAAATAGCAAGCGAGCGGACTATTCTAGTGCCTTTTCATAGGTTCCTGGCCAACAGAGTTACAACAGTGAACAAAAAGGAAATTTCTCTGGAGAGTAAAATTCTGTGTAGAGATGACAAAATGATTAGGCCAGCCGTGCTCTTGAGCTAAGCTTTAGGGAAGCTCACCACAGAGCCAAGCATATTAAGTGCAATTTTTTTCTGTCAATAAAAATAATTTGGGAATCAATGACAAAAACGTACAGAAAAGAAACAGTACTGGCAGCACTTCTGTTTTGTTAAGGAGTAAGTCTGACTTTTAAAATAATAACCAAGACATTGATACGACTGTCTTTAACATACATAAATTTATGAGGGTCTTAAAGCATTCCAGCTGAAAGATAACTTGGAGATTAGTCTCCTCGTTTTATCGATAGGTAAACTGACGCCGAACAGTTAAATGCTAAGGCCCTCATCCATGAAAGGCCAGTCTGGTTCTGAGGCTGGGGCTCCCAGTAAAATTTCATGGCCACATTGGAAACTCTATGTGACTTTTCCCTCTCTCTTGGGCACCTAACTCTTGTCAGCTGGCTACACGTCAAGGCTTGTCGGTGACAACAGCCAACACCAAAGCTTCCTTCTCCTCTGGTATTGACCGCGCCACTGTCAGCTATGGGGATGCATGTGCAGTCCCAGTAGCTCGAGGATGCAGCTGCCCAACTGCCTCCTAACCTGAGCAAAACACATAAGTAGAGCCACTCAGCTTGTGCAGTCCTCTCCGTCAACCTCTCCCCTTTTTTTCACTCATTACAAGTGAATGCTTATGTGCACGGCCAATTTAGTTAATAATCCTAATAAAAAGACCATATCATGATCTACACCGGTGCATTGATAAAGGAATCTGGGCACTGGTGCCACCCATTTGGATGTCCAGCGACATGAAGGTGCCCGCTCATTCAGGCTTTGTCCATCCGAGCCTGCTTGTGTCTACCCTTCCAGATTTATATCATACCTAACACAGAAAAGGAAACGCACATTTAATGAGCACGTGTGTTAGGCTAGCCCTGTACTGGCCATTTCACATGTCTTGCTTCATTTAATCCTCACGATAATCCCATACACAGAAGCCATTTCCCCCTATTTTATAGGTGAGACGTCAAAAGCTCAAAGGTTGAGAGGGAGAGAACCGTCTAGAATCCTTCTTGCCGGGTTATGATTTTAGTTCAGACCTGCTTGACTCAAAGCTTTTGGGGCCACCTGTGCTGTGGGAAGAGCACCCGAACAGGGGGTGGGAAGACTGCGCTCTGGCTACACTCTCATTATGCTGTTTGACTTTGGGCTCTGACTCACCCGCCTTGGGTTCAGTTTCCCCACCTATAAAGCAAGAGTGGGACTAGCCCAGAGTTTATCTGCCTGAAATTTGGACAGGCTTCAAAGCCACCATGACGGGGAGGAACATAAGAGGATTTTTCTGATTTAGGTCCAACTCAAGCAACTCACTTCAATCTCAACTTTTTTATACATCAGGGGCTGGTCAAGGTTTGATTTGGGGGAAGACAGGATTCCGTTGTTGAAGAAAGTTGGAAGAAAATTGACTAGGCAATACCTGAGACAGCCTCCAGCTCTGAATTTCTGTCCACTGACAAAAGCAACCCAAGCCCTGCAAGCTAGCCCATGGCTTCCAGTCGCGGCAGTGTGGTGGCTTTTAGCACCACCACAAGCTCCCACAGCCATCCTGACAGCTGGGTGCCACCGATCCTGTATGCCACCAAATCACCATTTTGGATCTCTCTTCCTGAAAATACACACAGGTTCTAAGTCTAAGGCTGGGAAGGAAAAAGATCCTCTCACCTCACTCTCATTCCACTCACCAGACCTGGATATGTTTATGATGTGCCTGATGACTCTGTGTGCATCATTTCTGTTTGGTAGACAGCCCGTGTTGCCGTGTCAAAATCTACCTGCAAACGCACGCCTCATTTGTGCCAAATATTGATTCCTAGAACATCCAGGAAAGCCTTCTCATTAACATCTCAAAGCTGGGAGGATAAAGCAGGTTGGTGCCCATAGCACTCTGTCTTCAGTAATCACCGAGTCTCAGTGTATGACTGCCTCTCTCCGCCAAAATGAAAACCCTGTGGCTTTCAAGTCGCAGGAGGGGAGATAAACTTCAACCTAAAGTATGAATCGTTCACATTTATGGGATCACCTTTCGCATAGAATCCGGGTTCATCAGAACAGGCAAAAGCAGCAGAGGGCCCACGCAGTTGCTCACTGGCAGGAGGGAGCATTTGAAGCAAGCAGAGGGCTGAAATATTACTTGCAAGGGCACAGCTGGCTTCGTACTCAACACATCAGTCACAAAGTCCTGCTTGCTCGCATCAGTTGGAGCTAAACAGGGAGAAACGGTCGCATTTCTCACTTTCTTACTTTCCCCAGAACTCTTCCGTTTCCTGTCTGGATGCCAGCTAGGGACTTTTTTTTATTATCTCAAAAGAGGAGGTGCCCATAAACTAAAATAGGCGTGGAAGAAATATTCTCGAACGTGAGAGGAGACATTCCAGAAGATTACATAGCCCTGGTTGTATTAAGCACGCGGAATTGGAACTTAATTGTTGTCTCCACAGGGCTGCTGAGGCAGAAAAAAGGCAGTTCTGAGGCTTCTTGGAATGTTTTATGTGCAACATTTCTGAGACAAATGCTCTGTTACTTTGAATAAATGTATACACACGAAACACACACACACACACCCACACATACACAGAAAAGGAGGCATCCCTGTAGCACCCCTTTGCACTAAATTACAGCAAAGAATTTGACATCATACTTTGGGGAGCGCCTCAGAGGAGACTGGGGCATTTGCACATTGCAACGACATCATTATTATCTAGTAGTTTGGGACTATATGCAAAACCTCTTTGTCAACAGTGAGGCTAGATTTGCCCCAAATATTTTCATATATTAGGTCTCAGGAGAAGATTGCTTTGAACTGAGGCTGTGTGGATTCTAAGCACTTTGCTTATGCAGCTTTCTTAGTCTTAATTAATTCTCCTTCCTCTTCCCCTCAGATGGCAAGTCTTTGAATACGTGTCCAACAATGAGTATGTGCTCTTTTGTGAAGGTGGGGAGGAAAGCTTGGACAGTGTGTTTTTCACTTACAGAAATGACTATGTCTTACGGGTTACTGAATTCCTGCTCAAAAGATGGTGTACATTTGATGAATTGGGCCCATAGATGGCAGGATGGGACCATTCAGTTCACATTCTTCAAGGAACAGACTTAGAAGAAATGTCTGTTCAGCTGCTCATGTCCAGGAAGCAAAAGACACAGGTGAAAAATAACAATAAAATGACAAATAATTCTGAGTCCCAAGTTTTTTACTTAATAAGGAATTTTGCTATGAATAGTTGTTACATTGTCACCCACTGTTAATTTTTTAAAGCACTTCTTCTCTGAGGAATAATCTCCCATGATCTGCAAACATTCTCTCTCTCTCGCTCTCATTCTTCACTTTCAATTTTCTACTTTTTAAAATGCAGACATCTTTCAAAACATTTTGGCCAGATAATCCCAGAATCTTCATTGGATGCTAGGCTTTCTGTAGTTTTTTTCACCATAAATTTTGCTTTCTCCTTACTTGAGAAAGTATACTCTTTACCTGTCATACTTGAAAGTAATTCTATTGATGAAATTACTAAAATCTCGACTTAGAATTACAGTTCCTCTTCCAACGATAGCTAGAGCCTACAGGCCACAGAAGCGAAAGGGGTATATGGGGCCTTCACGTGAAATCAAAGCCCTGGCTTATTTATCTGAGAGCCAAGAAAGATGTGAGAAAAAAACAAGCAAGCTGAGAAGGGGGAGAATTGCAGACCACCAGAAGGCACAGCAAGTGGAGGTGGCCCAAAGCTAGGGAGCTGGGTCCTGCAGCTTGGGGGTACGGATCCACAGTGCTGGGCCTACTGAGAGGAAAGAATCCCAGCCAGCCGTGGAAGCCCCAGGGCCTGACGTCAGGCTCGTCTTCCTCCTTCTGTAGCCTGACCTCAGAGAGCGGAGCTTGGTACCCACGTCTCCACCTCCTCATCTATTTATGTAACCTCCATCCACAGAGGCCCCGCTTCTGCCTACCGTTTTCAACTGCAACTGCTGGCAAAGATCACCAAAAACTGCCCAACTGTCAGGGACAGGGGTTGCTTGCAGAGTCCCCTGACCTGGTGAGCACCGGGCTTCCTTCCTTCCTTCCAGGATGGGCTGCTCCCTTGGCTCCCGTGGCCCTGACCCTCCTCTGTCATCTCCCTTGGCTCCCGTGGCCCTCCGTGGCCCTGACCCCCTTCTGGCATTCCCATCCACGCTGAATCTGCTTCTGCATGATGCTTCTCTGTCTCAGCTCCCTCCGCAGTGCTGATTTTACTTGGATTTCTGTCCTTGGTCATCTTTGCACTCGACGTGGCTTTATGAGAAATCTGATGTAGTCTCATGGCCGAAAGTACCACCTCCCTTCTGATAACTTGAAATCTATTTTTCCATTCTGGACTTTCGATCCAGCCACCTACTAGACACTGCCTCAAACTGAAAACTTCTAAGATGGAGTTACTCTCTTCTTTCAACCTCTACCTCCTTCCCAAATAAAATAATAAATAACGAAATTATTAAAAGCCTAGTTCTTCACTTATGTTCTTATTCTGGTTAATGTCAACCAAACTAAACATTGGGGGTTATCTAGATTCCTGCATCTCCCTTCTGATTTTCTCACGATTTGGACACCACCTCCTATCGCCTGATAATCTCCCAACTCTCTCACTGCTCTTCTTTTTGGTGAAAATTACATATTTTTGCCCTCTTATGGGAAGCTGAGGATGTCGGTCTAGTCCTCCACATGGCCCAAGAGTCCTCTGGAAACCAAATCTGCTGCTGTCACTCCTTGGCTGAAATCCTCAGGGGCGCTCCGGCCCCAGGATGAGGCGCAAAGCCACTCTCAGTCTTCTTGTCCTCCTGCGTCTCTCAACACTCGCCTTCTCTTACCTTGTCTGCAGACACACTGACAATACCGCGGTGCCTGCACGTCTGTCAGGCCGTTTCACGCTGCCATGTCTTTGCTGAGCTGCTCCACGCTGGGGTGCTGCTCCCCCTCCGGCTCCGGCTCGACGCTCCCCTCCCACACCAGGCTCGACCCAGGCTCCCTGAGCTCAAAGGGCACCTCCTCTGGGACGTCCCCAAGTCGCTGAGACAATCGGTCGTTCTCTCAGTCGTGCCACTGGACCTTGTGCTCATGATTCTTGTCAAGGGAACTCCTGCCAAGTTCTGCCTCAGAAAATGAGGCGGCGATGGCTGAGATGAAGCTTTGAGTTGTACCTTAGATGTGGCTCAGGTGGTGATGTTAGCGTCCCCGGAAGGCCGTCCTGTCATGGCCTTTGGGGTCAGGCCTGGGCTGGGGGTGTCTTCCCTCCCCACTCGCCCCCCCCTTCTTCGCTCTTCTCACTCATCCGAGAGCTCCACGGCGGGGTTCCAGGCCTCCTAACTCTTCCCCTTCCAACATGGAGCGCAGTGCTTTGCACGTTGCAGGCAGGCAATATGCACATCTGAACGATGAGACCCGCTCCTGAACGCATCATCTCAGCCTCAGAACGGAACTACTCTCTCGGCCCTGCCTGTGCTCTTCGAATCTCCGAGATGTCTGAACTTCCATGCTGCAGGCGTCACATCTAATCTGGGATTGGTGCTGCCAATTCCGGGTCACTCCCTGAGCAGGGGATAAGGCGAAATCACGAGCTACATTTGGGACGTCCTTCTAGGTTTGCTTGACCTCTACCTGGCTTGCTAAGGACTGTTTGCTCTGTAAGCCCTCAGGAGAGAACTGGGCAGTCAGTCCTCAAATAAAGCCAGCCATCTATGTATTGTTCTTTCAAATGAATTCATTCGAGTGTTCTTAGGGGACGTGATGGTATAATAGCAATGTCTGACATGTATCCAAAGCTTATACCTCCAGGCTGAGCGACATGTGTGTTACAGGCATCATCCCACCCAACTCCCATCCTATGAGGGGAGGGCTGTTACTGCCCCTATCTTAGAAGTGAGTTATCGGAGGGTGTGAGGTACAGGTAACGTACACAAACACACACCCCTGATGTGCTTTACAACTGGGATCCCAACCCAGCCTGACTTGACTTTCATTAATGGAGACACACACAGACACATCCACACGTGTGCACACACACATTCACACAGGTACACACATCCACGTGCATGCACACAAAACACATGCACATGTGTGCAAAACGCACACATACGTGTCCTCACATGCATCCGCAGGTGTACACGCATGTGTGCACCTGTGCATGCATCCACACAGGTGCATCAACACGTCCACACATGTGCCCCCCCCCCCACACATACACCGAGAGCTATGTTTGCTTTGTGATCATCTCATGACGAGGCTCTAAACTACAGTTCGCCTTTTGCCGTTTTGGGGATCTGGAAAACGTAAGCCATCACAAACCAGAAGTAGACTGTGAGGGCCTCAGGGTTTATCCTAGGTCGTGTCGATGCCTCTCAGTGGCTGAAACCTGTTAGAACGTGATTACCCACCTGCTGGAGTGTTCACTGTTTTCTAGCATTATTCCAGGTAACTCGCACTTCCAGTCCACCTGTCTCTGAGTTTAGCTCCTCGAGGATACACATCATGAAAGCACGAACATGCAAGCAGGTGGCCAACACTTTGGGGTCTACCTTCTTTTTCTTTTTGAGTTGGAGTCTCACTCCGTCGCCCAGACTGGAGTGCAGGGGCCGCTCCCGGCCACCGCAGCCTCGACCTGCTGGGCTCCGGCGATCCTTCCGCCTCAGCCTTCAAAGTAGCTGGAACTACAGGCGCGCGCTACCACGCCTGGCTAATTTTTGATTTATTGTAGAGATGAGGTCTCGCCAAGTTGCCGGGGTGGGTCTCGAACCCACGGGCTCAGGCAATCCACCCGCCTCAGCCTCCCAAATTGCGGGATGACAGGCTGAGCCACCGAGCCTGGCTTGGGGTCTACCTTCTTACCTCCTGAATAAAGAGCTAAGTTGGCTTGACAAATTCCCTTACCCATAGAAAAGGCCGCTCTCCAGCAGCAGATTATAAAAAATTCTTTAGCAGGTTGCAGGTCAACTTTAGGTGAGCTTATAGCCTTGGGTCATTTTAGAGGTTGAGTATCCACCCACTCAGAGGCCATGAAAATGTGGCATGAGTACTGATTGAGGGACATCTTGCCGTCCCATCCCTCCAGCTAGTGTCTCATAAACTTTAAGAAAACTGCCTTTTTCCACACATAGTTTTCAGAGATAATTGCACTATTCCAAAGAGATTTTAAAATCCCATAGAAATGTGTATTTAGATGTCCTCAGGTCTCATTTTTATATCTCACTTTTTGATTAAACATCAACTCCATTCATCTTTTACATATTCACATTTGATATCTGGTTTGTTGTTGTTTATACCTAAATATTTATTTTTTAACAGCATTTCATAAATTACATTACAACTAATTATTGAGGAAATGGAGGTGTATCTTTCAAAGAGTATATGCTTCAAGTGATACAAACTATCTCTGACTCTACTAATGGCCTTATGCTCCTAGTGAGGAAGACAGTGAAGCGTGATAGTAACAGCTTTGGACTCCAAAGTCTGTCTTTGCTTTGCCACTTACTAACCGTTGACTTTTGCCACATCTATAGACTCCCTCTAAGTTTCCTTATCTGTAAGAGAGGAGTTGTGGAGTCTACCTCTTTGGGTTGTGCAAATATTAAATAAACCAATTCATCTAAGTAAACTAGAAAAGTCTAGTCTGGAGAAAGCTAGCAGTAAGTGTTGTTTGTTATTACCTTGTGCTTTTGCTTTGTATCTCTAGAGGTTACAAGCACACATTCTACAGCTACAATGTAGATCACCCATTCATGTATTAATTAATCTAGTCATTCACTCGCTCCACATTTAATTCATTTGTTCACTAAAGATTTGCTAATTGCCTGTTAAATAGCAAGCATTATGCTTGGTAATATGGGAGATAAAATAACTAATCAGACATTGATCCTGTCTTCTTAAAGAACTTATAATTTGGTGGAAAGATGAAAAATATATAAAAATAATTATAGTGCAAAGTAGAAATGCTTAGTGCAATAAAAGCTTCTGATGAGGTCATACAAGAATTCCGAATATACAGACATTTCTTCAAGCTCTCAGGGCTCTGTCCATAAATAGAGACAAGATTTGCACATTTTGCCTTTATAACGAATTAACCAAATTGAACTAGTATTTAGTAGCACTGAACATATAGGAAGTCAATGGCAGAGAGAGAGATCATGTGAGTTCATTCTGAAGATTTTACGTTTGGAAGCCTTTTCAGCAGTGCGTCATATCCAGACGACTGTGTTAAGGTTGCCAGAGAAAAACAAGCATTTAAATAAGTGTCATTTGTTCCTAATTTGTCACATGCTACAGTTTTGAAAATCAGAATGTAATTTAGAAATTTAAATAGCGCAAGTTAATATGTTATTAAGCCTTACATTTTTCTTTACTTTGCCTTATTAATTCATTTATTCTTTCAAGTTCTTGAAGATGTAAGCCATTTAAAATATTAATAATATACCACAGAAGTATCAATATTTACATTAAATTGGAATTCATATTGCTCCCAAATATTTTCAAGGGCTTATATTATTCATAATTACACTAAATAAATCATCCTTATGGAAGAAATTTGAACAAGCATATTATGCTATGGCCATTGCATGGCAAGTCAGGTTTTCCTTTCTTTTTTTTTGAGCAAGTTTATTTAAAAAGTAAATCAGAGAGAGAGAGAGAAAGTGAGAGACAGAAAGAGAGAGAGAGAGAGCGCGATTCACCTTCCCAAGGTAGGGGTGGGGGTCAAAGCTAAGAAAACATGGCGGCCATAGCTCCAAGAGCCACATGGAGACAGCAGAGTTTAGCAAAGCAAGGGCCACCATGTTGTCCTTTCAAAGCTGAGTACTAAGAAATATTAAACTGGAATAATAAAAGTTGATACAAGTGGATATATTGTATTTAATATGGGCGATTCTTGAATTATGGTAACTCAAAGCTCATAAAGCATGGAAACTTTCATATATTTTAAGTAGTAGGACCATCATCTATCCTAGTCCCATTTCTACAAAATGGAGATAGTCATGTCTGTGACAAGTTATACAATATGTGCATTTTTTCAGGGATCGTTTACTTTTACTGGCTCATAATACGAATATACATATGTCCGATGTCTATAAAGATGTTAAATACAAAAGAATAATCCAGATAATTTTGTGAAACTGAAACGACAGTGTACTCTTTGTAGTCTTCTTTGAATACTTTGAGAAGCACGTGAGTTCAAAATTAGAAATATTTTATGGCTGTAAAAATGTGTTGACTACTCAGCTTCTAAAATTAATTAAAAGAGGAAACATTAGTGTAGGTTTCTATTCCTTTATCTGATCCTTGTGTTTGTGCTTCCTTATTAATTTCTAGTCTTGCAGTATTAATTGAAGGTGTACCTCAAAATATAGTTTTGAGTCAAAATGTTATCTATGTGGTTAAATCATTTTGTTCATAATCATTTACTTCATATTTAATTTTATTCATGTCATGTGAGATTCTGGCTATCCCAAGATGAATGTCTGAAGGAAACCAACCACGAGTAAATTTAGGCCATATTGACCTGTGCTTCAAGATAATATAATGCCTTTAAAAAGCCAAAACAAAGCAAAAAGCCTACAAAATCAACTGTCATTAGCCAAAAGACATTTTTCGGTTAGCCCTCCCATGTATGTCTTTTTTTTTTTTCCTTCTCTCGACTCCAGGATATTTTTCTCTAGACATGTAGACTTCCACAGGGATTACAAAATTCTTGAACATTCATATAACCTGGGGTCAGTTTCCTCTGTGTGAGGAGTATGTGGCACCAGGCTGAGTTTTGAAATGAATGTACTCCATCCTCAGGGTTTGTCTCTACTGACGGTGGAGCCCAGAGGCCCCGGAAGCCTTTGGCACCACGGTGCTACTTACGGTTAAGAGGCAGGCTCGCATTGGTCGTGCCCAGCTTGTTGGCAGCCACGCAGGTATAGTTGCCGAAGTGCTCCTGTGTCACGTTGGTGACAGTGAGAATGGATCTCGTGCTGAAGTTCTGGATAATGATTCCTTGTTGGCCATTGAAGAGCCTGGAAGACAGAGTGCATGCTAGGTAACCATGTATCATGAACACCAGTTTCATGCTCATCTTGTATGTGGTTGGCATGGCAACCCACAGACAATTGGGCCACGCTGTTGTTGGCATATAGCATGACGATGGTGCAATCATATTTTCCTGACATTAGTCGTTTGGGGGAAGGAGGGGTTGCCTGTCGGGTTGTAGACTGTTCTTGTGGGACCATTTGTGCTACGTAACAGACCGAGCCTGGACAGCCACACTCCCTACTGGAGCACTGCTTTGTCTTTTCGAAAATTAAACACACCATAGCAATGGAGCCTGAGCTATTAACGTTGAAAAGAGCCAAAGGAAAGTAATTATACGGATTCTACTAAAAGCACAGCGCAAAGATTCCACTAAAAGCCTGGAGGCCCCGGATGATGGCTTCTAGGTGAGCAAGAGTATTTCCAGGGACGTCAGATTTTGGAATGATGCCCAGGAAAGTTGACCCTACAACTGTGACGGGAGAGTTCTGAGTTGGGCACGCACAGCACTTCACTGTTGCCAGGCACCACCCAGGCAGATGACAGGTTTCTGAACCTAGAAAGAGACAGCAGCATGCTTTTGAGGACAGCACTGAGGAGTGAATCGCATCTCTGCCCCGTTTTCGTGATGTGTCAGGGAAAGTCCTTGAACCTCTCTGGGCCTCAATGTAGGATTCAAGCGTAGCTGATTCACCCTGAGCGCAACAGCCTCTGTCACACTTGATTCTTTAGACCCTCTCAGGTGGGTGGGAACACTTCCACCCAGCTTGGGTGGGCAGGCCTGGCTTGGGGCTCCCACCCTCACTCCCAGAGGCAAGGCCGGGCTCCACCTTCACCACTGCAGGCGGCCCTGGCCTCTGCCTCCCCCTCTTTCTGAACCCGCAGTCCGTTGGATGCCCCTTTTACCTCTGCCCGTCAGAGCCTTTCCTGCTCACTCAGGCCTGACTGCAGGCCTGTCTCGCTTTTCCTAACTCACCTTAAAGGACTCTTCTCTCTCTCTCTCTCTCCGATTCTCCTGCATGGTGCTCCAGACACTGCTCATTCCAAACCCAATACATTGAATCATTTTAAATTCCCTATAGATGGCCAAGTGGACGTATTTTCTCTGATATTTGATTCCTACCTAGCACTTGATGGTAGCATCCTAGGCACATAATAAGTGGGACACAGGTCAGTGGAGTCCAGGGATGTCCCCCCACAAGGCATTGGTCAGCCCCGTCAGGGGCCTTCTCAAGTCACCCTCTAAATACAAACTCTGCTCCAGGAGGGTCCCAACCAGATGCTAACTTCTCCCTAACAAGCCCGAGTTTATTGTGAAAGAGATGCTCTGACCACAACATGGGCTGTGCAAACTCGTAGTCTGAGGGTTTTTCCCCTTTAATATGTTCGAGTTTTTGTATTAAATATTCTTAGTCACGCAGATGCTAATCAATGATGTGCTCTGAGAGTTTAAGCTGAACCCCTTTGCCTTATGCTATGTGGCTTGCACCTGAATTCAGATAAAATATACTGCAGTTAAATGCAGATTAAAATAAGCAGTCATACTTGAGTGCTCTGGGAATTACTTATATTTCATTAATAGCTGAATGTGGGTTATCCAAAACGCAAACTTTAATCAAATTAATACATTTTATGTTGAATAAACAGTGAACAAACTTCAACATCATCAATAAATTTAATGACCTCCAACTCTGACTTAAGAAAACGGGGCATAAAATATCATGGATGCCACAGCTTTTATTTTCTTCCTTCTATTTCAAACTTGTCCACATGTATGCTAAATTCCCACAGTGACTATTGCATATTTTCTGCATCACATCACCAACTTTGTTTTTAACTAATCAGTATATATGCTGTTTATAAAAGCTGCAGCAGCTTTGCCCTGCAAGCTTCAGCATTACGGCTCAAATCAATTTGCCCACATCTATGTTGCAGACACTCCAGAAGACTCAGCAACTCCCTAGACTACTAAATCCCCACTGTGCTCCATCTACCAAAACCAAGGTTGTTTTGCTGCGACAGAACTGAGAAGACATTAACCAGGGTCTTCAACTGGCTAGACCCTGTGGAGAAAAATCTCAAGGAAGTGCATTCAGACGCTCCATGGCACTGTCTGCTTAAGTTCCCTAGGGCGGTCTTCCCGGGGTGTGTGCTTCCCATTGCCTACCCTTCAACGCGCCTGAAGGCAAAGCCACAGATGTGGCTGGGTCACGCGGCGTGCCCACGCTCTGGTGTGCAGGCCCGTCTTTGGCCTCTGGCCAGCAGTTCCGTGCGCATCTCACCAGGTGGCATAATAGTGCTCCAACCCCTGCTACTCGGATCAGCCAGGCAGGGGATGATGGCCAATAAAAAAGAAAAGTATCTTCCCAGAGGGAATTTTCTTCCCGATGGGGGAAACTGCCTTTCTGGGATTACTGGGAGAGTCCAAAGGCTACTTTTTTCTAAAGTTGGTAGTTTTAGAAGTGCCAACTCGTCAAACACCACTCAAGAACCCACCTTTTGCCTGGTAGATGGCTGGAAGGACCCTTGCAAAGGTAACACAGAAGGAGAGTGGCTTCCGTGATGGTGTGTATTTCTAGATAATGTGCTTTTATGATTGTCCCGCAGCCCTCTGGGGTGTGAGAAGGGGTTTCCCAGTTACTCAAATTCATTCTAAAAATATTCGTCAAGTGTCACAAAGATGAATTCTATGCTTCGTGGTCAGGGACCGGGCTGGGCATCCCATGATCTCTGCCCCTGATAAGGTCAAAGTTAGGGGAGGATTTCATCACATAAACAGGTGTTTATGACAAAAGGGCATCTTATCACAGTGCAGATCTTGTCAATATGAGCACATCTACCCTTAGTTAGTGGATATAAGACATTTGAGCCCCATCTAGAAGGGCCAGCATGCATGACCTACTGTGATTTCACTTCTCAACTAGAAACAAATAATAAGAGAACTCTTTAACTGATGGCACTTTTTTCTTTATGAAGCTGATTTATTTTAAGATGCTGGCTATATTTAAATTTCTGTAAAAAGAATCATACTTCTATCGTCTTAAGGTCCTTTTCTCCCAAAAGAGAGAAATAAATTCTATTGGCCTAGGAGCTACATATGACATGACTTTCTTCAGCATAGATCAGTAGCACATGGTGCTTACTCCAAAGTTCCTAGTCATTTTTCTTCACTGCAATTGTTTTATAGCAAATATGGTTGTAAGGTCCTGCTATGACTGGGGACCCGGCGTCCTCCACCCTCTGACACCCATCGCAGTTTGCCGCACATTGAGGGCTATAACGCTCACTCTTCCTCCTTCTGCCTTGGCCAGTGCCTCATAAATCTGTGCCCCGCAGGCTATTTGCTTTGCCAGGAAATGCTGTCAGCTCCTCGGTGACACAGCCCGACCCACTAACTGGTTCTGAATTAGAATAGACCCCTGTACTTTTTAGTGTCAGTCAGAAGTAGCACATGGAAGGCATGCTAATAACGAGGGATACTTCTATTTCTGACTCACGAAGACTCATAACCTTTAGACTCATAACCTTCCTTCAGGCAGAAGCTATCTAAGGCAACCAGGAGAGCCTACAGCTTCATCCCCACAAAAAGAGCTGACCACATAGCCAGCAGCACTGATTGTTAAGATGGCAAGGATACATGGAACAGCTGCGCTGCACTTATTCATTGCACACATGAACCCAGCTTCAATCCACATTTTAAGACTACTGCTGACTGTCTGCTGACTGTCTGTCTTTCCAGGTCAGGAATTACCATAAGCATTTCTAGACAAACCGACTTTCAGGTGAAGAGAGCAACAGAAAGACTTAATTGCTAACGCAGGAAACATATATGGAAGAATATCAAAGGCATTTAAACTATTAAAATAGCTTGGAAGAGGAGTCAGGAGGCATTCTCAAATAATGATGAATCTTTTCAGACTGGAATTACAAGAGAATATGATCACTATATATCATGTTATATGAGCGGGTATGATTCATATGGTCTTATTAATCAACCTTTGGTGCTGGATGGTAGGGAAGGTAGTCTTTGAATCATAAAAATTATATTTACCAAGAAAGAGAATGTTACTTCCAGCAATGGACTGTAGGCTTGTGGAGTTCAAAAAGTGTTATAAACTAAAAGTATAGCTCAAAACAGAGAGAGATTGGGAAAAAGCCAATAATAATACTAAAATTCTGATGTAGTCATAATGGAAATGAAATTTTATTTGGTCGTTGAATTATGATGAAATGCCTCCAATGCTTAAGGACTTGTTAGAAACCAAAGGGAAAAAATGACATAGGTAATAGATCAAGGACCTTCACTCTTCCTAAAAATCTGAAGATGACATTAAGATGGCATACAGTCCCTTCTACAGCGCATCTCAGAATGCCTCTCTAAAGGATGGTGTTATATCATATAGAGAGAGTTCAACCATACACACACACACATATATAGGATCTGAATCATGACTGCATATCTAGTTTTTTCAGTGTGAACAGGAATTCCTTATGGATGTGGAACATGCTTGCTGTTCCCAATACATCTATGACCAAAGAAATCTAACACTAAAAATGTTCAACACTGTACACAAGAATGTTTGACGTTAAGAATGTGAAAAATTGACATTCGGAAAACATGCAAGCAGTTTCAAATGTACATGTCAACTAATCTTCACAGAAACTCCGGAGGGTGGGTATTACTCATCCTGTTTTACAGATGGGTTTAGAAAGGTTCAGTTGTCTTTCACCATTTGACAAGCCGAAGAACCAAGATTCAGATCTAGGTCGTCTGACCGTCGATACTTCCAAGACAGCCATTGGTATTCAGATCACCAAGTGGAACCGGGATATGGTATTTAAGCTTGGAGAGACAAATCTGAAATCCTGGGTGCCTCAAGAAAGTGGAGCGAAGCCCGGGAGTAAAACCGATGGAGCCAAGCAGCCAAGTTGCACATGGCGCCCATGGCAGGAAAGCCAGGTTCAGTCCCAGGCATGAGACAGATGGGGTAGAAAGCCCAATAAAACAGCATGCTTCGATTCAGATGGCTATCAACACTGCTCTGGACCAGAGGCCTCTTGGCCGTATCTCTGGGGGTCAGTGGTGCCTCTCATCGCCTCTTGTTCAGCCTCCGATGGAGTCAGTCTCTCAGGCTACCTGCAGCCGGAGATGAGAAGCAGACAACGCCCTCTCCCTGTCCCCTCTTCCAACTCCTTCCTCCCCGACACAGACCCTCAGCATCATTATTGTTTCTCTTCTAGGTACACTAAATATTTGGATGGAGGAAACACCTCTCCTCATAGCATACACGCAGAATGTGGTCAAGAATGGCAGAAAAATGTAACCTCGCCAAGTGACAAGAATGCAATATTTTAGGGTAAGTCCAAAATTGTCTCTAAAGTTCCAGTTCTGGTGATGCTATGGAGTTGTGTCCTGCCTGACGGCCAAATCGTCATCGCAACATCAAATGCTTCCAACATCATTTCAGTTGTAAGTTTTCACAGATGTGTGTGATTTTTGATTAATGTGTATCTTCCCCATCAGAGTGTAACTCCCTCAGGGCAAGGTGCCCGGCTGGTTTTGTTATTCATTCTATTCCCAGCATGTACAATGGTGCTGGGCACTTAACAGGTAAGGAATTGCTGCAAGTTTGTCTGAATGAATGATGTTTTTACATTTTTGTCATTCTTAACTTTTTTGTCTGTGAACGGAGAAAAAGGAAGCTAATTGCAAAGTGTTGTGGCTACGATGGTTTTTAAAATTTATATAACGTGTGATATTCATGCACATATATGTCAAATGCAGAAGGCACTATATTATGATAGGAGTTATTATTGTTAAATGACAGGGTCTGTTTCTTAGAGAGAACAGATACATTTCCTCTCGGATGGCAGCAAAATATTAAATATTGAGCGTACAGGAAATTATTTCTAAAGGAAAAGGCTAGGAGAGTGACTGAAAAGATCGTGGCATCATGAGTTCACAATGTGCGCCATCAGTCTCACCAGGCTTTTCACAGATGTGCGGGGCAGATAATGAAAAAATAGAGCAAAAAGAGGGAGGAGCAGGAGATGCTAGATACCAGAGAGAAATGAAAAGGTATGTCAACATGCTGCTATAGCAACCTATTGGTAAATTGTGCTGCTTGATACTTACAGCCTGAAAACAATAAGACATCATTTATTCCCAGGAACAGACTGAAAAATATCATGCATCACTGTCTTAGCCCCGAGGGGCCTCTATCTCTGGTTGTGCATTTGAATATATTAATGCTATTATAATATATTAGGGCACTTTAATGAATCTAGACTTTATTAAGCTGTTTTAGATGTATGTGTTGTTTACTTGATCAGTCTTAATGAAACCGATGGCTTTGGATTGGAGACCTCTGGGTGGCTTTCCTTGCGACAGTCTGACTCACACGGGGAGACCATTCCCCCTTAGCCCCACATCCCACGCACAAAGCGACCGTGCGGGTATCAGCCCCTGACTGCAGCGAGCTCCTGTATCCCTGACAACCTGGCCTGTGACTGCATTTCTCCCCTTGGCTTGAACTGCTTTCCTAATATCAGTGTGCCCATGATTTTAATGTCCAATATGATCCCACCACACAAAGACACAACCATTCCCCAGAGACTACATTCACAAAAAAGAAATACGGAGCCACAGAAATGCGTGCCTTCTCTCTGATCAAATATTGGGTTTTCAAAGTCCCACAACCTAAGGCGCAAGGATCCGTTTGTGCTATGGTTCACTTAACGGTTTGAAAGTGTGTTAAGATTAGCGTGGCTCTGCGTCGCGATTACGTGAATGCTGTAGCTCATCCTTGCCAGAGTGCGTCCTTCATGCCAAGCACCATGTCTGGTGTTGAGGACGTGAGCGTGAGCTGGGCAGAATCCTCATTTCCTGTTAGATTCTAGGTGAGGAGGGGAGATGGACAAGGAAGAGAAGTTGAGTCTAGTTTGATAAGCGCTTTGATGAATGTGAGCAGAAGAGGACATTCAGAGAGCGTCTTCCCCAGTTAGGAAAAGCTCAGGGTAGCTTCCTCGGAGAAAGGCTGTTTGCCCAGAGACCAAAACGAAGGCAGCCGGCCGAAGGCTGTCAGAGGTGGATATATGTGGAGAAGGGCTTGCAAACAAAGGGGCCACACGAGAAGGAGCCTGAAGCAGAGCTCATGTCATGACCGGGGGAATGAAACATTTCAGGATGGCTGTGGCTCCGCTGTGGGATGGTACAATGGCAAGGTTGATAGCCGGAGACAAACACAGGGACCGGAACAAGAAGCAGCCCAGGCCACCCTGTGGTGTAAGGACATCATCCCAGGGACCACAAAGAACCACTGACGGGCTTCACATGCAAAGTGATAAGGTCAGATATTTATTTTGCAAAGATCACTCCAGCTGTTTACTGAAGGACTCGTATGTCGTCTTAACCCCTTGAGTTCAGCACGGTTCCTCCCAAGTCTCTTTCCTTGTGTTCCAGCCTCTGCCATGGCTTTACCATTCACCATTCACCTTGTCTAGATGCAAAACTGAATTATCTTCACATTGTCCTTGTATCTAATTAGTCGGTGAAATAGACAAATAGGACCTTTCCTCTCTCTTAGTTTTTAACTGCACAGCCTCTAGTTTAAACTGTATTTTATCTTTCCTATCCATTCCTCCCAGCTGCTCTAAGAGATTTTGGGAAGACAGAGACTGGATCATTTTATTACTCCTAAAGGGCCTTTAATAGCTTCCCAAGGTCTGTGGAATTCAGCCCAATGTCTTATAACATTTAAGAATCTCCAGGTCTTTCCCTAAGGGACTTTTCTAGCCCTAGTTCTTATTATACCTGATTTCATGTCCTGTACACTAAGGCATAAAAAAAAAAATAACTCTGCACAATGCTTACATGACATTGGCCATGTTCTTCCTGTGCCCATGATTATTCTTGACCTTTTCTGATGCTTGAAAGTGCTTCTTACTGTCTGGCGTCCAGCACAGAAGCTACCTTTGCCCTGAAGCATTTTTTAATCCTCTGATTTGAGCTGAAAGCACTTTTCCTGTGCACTTTCGCAGGACTTGACTTAGTACATTTTTTTCTTAGTACATTTTCTTATTTAGTACATTTTTTTTTTTTTGAGTTGGATTCTCACTCTGTCGCCCAGACTGCAGTACAGTGGCCGCTCCCGGCCACCGCAGCCTCGACCTGCTGGGCTCCGGCGATCCTTCCGCCTCAGCCTTCCAAGTGGCTGGAACTACAGGCGTGCGCTCCCACGCCCGGCTAATTTTTTGACTTATTGTAGAGATGAGGTCTCGCCAAGTTGCCCAGGCGGGTCTCAAACCTGTGGGCTCAGGCAATCCACTCACCTCAGCCTCCAAAGGCGTGGGATTACAGGCTGAGCCACCAAGCCCAGCTTATTTAGTACATTAAAAAAATTTTTTTTTGAGTCAGTCAGGGTCTTATCCTATCACCTATACTTGAGTGCAGTGGCACAATCGGGGTTCAGGGTGCACTCTGGCCTCAATCTCCTGTGTTCAGGTGACCCTTCCACCTCAGCCTCCCAAGTAGCTGAGACTGTAGGCATGTGCCACTACACTGGCTAATTTTTTAAATTTAATTTTTGTAGAGAAGAGGTCTATGCTGCTTGGGCTGGTCTCAAATTCTTGGGTTCAAGCATTCCTCCCGCCTCAGCCTCTTAAAGTGCCGGGATGACATGTGTGAGCCACCGTGCTAGGCCACTCATTTTGTTTTGCTGACTTTTATGGCAAATCCTACACTCTAAGTCAGGAGATGCCAGCCAGACATGGCCTACTTTTGTCTATGTCTGATTGGCCCAAAGTTTTAAATGCAGCAACTCATGTTTTATATTGCACACAGCCGTGTGCTCTCCTGCCTCAGCAGTCAAAATGCTCCCAGACAATTCACTTATCCACCCTTCACATCCCTGGCCTTGGATGGCAACGTCACCACAGAGGGGCAGAGTGGCACTGGTAGCACACTGGTTATCAAAAGAAATACCAAGTTAAGTAAATAACATGACTCTCTCTAAGATAATGATGAGAAAACACGAGAAATGCAAGTTCCCTCAAGGCAGGAATTTCCTCTTCAAGTTTTAAAAATGGTCCCAGTGGATCAATGACAAAGTAAGCAGGGAAGACCGTTTTCAGCCTGAAATGGCCATGGGGTTATTTCTAGTACTCTTCTACATCAAAGCATGTAACTGCCTACAAGTGACCTTATACTTTAAAAGACGAAAGAGAAAGGGAGGCAGAGGGCATTTCCAGCCCCTTCCAAACCAAAGTTGGGGTGTAAAGTCTAGGAAAGAGACCTCCTGAGAGAGGAAGGAGATCCAGTTTTACTTCCAGTTCTGCCCTTCCCTATAATGAGTCATCTCACTGCAATAAGACGCACTTTTTCTCTCAGTTGGGCACCGTGGCTCACGCCTGTCATCCCAACACTTGGGGAGACCGAGGTGGGAGGACTGCTTGAACCCAGGGATTCAAGATCAGCCTGGGCAACGTAGTGAGACTTCATCTCGACAAAAAAGAGAAAACTAACCGAGTGTGGTGGTGCACGCCTGTAGTCCCAGCTACTCAGGAGGCTGAGGCAGAAGGATCGCCTGAGCCCAGGAGGTTGAGGCTGCAGTGAGATGTGATCGTGCCATTGCACTCCAGGCTGGGCAACAGAGTGAGACCCCTGACTCAAAAAAAAAAAAAAAGAGAGAGAGAAAAACACAGTTTGTTTTTTTCCCTCAGATGCAATCTGGTTAGAATTATGCAAATAATGGATAAGATAATATACAGTGAGTTATATGTGATATAAGATGGTAAAGTCAGCATGTAGGGTAACAATTCCATGTTGCTAAGATTACCCTTGAAGATTCCTTAAACTTCCTTGCTTTAAACTACCATGCTTTACAAGCGTCTCCAAAGTAGAAGGCAAGAATCTCAGAGCGGGCACAAAATGACCTGTTGGAACGTGAGAAGTAAGTCACAGGAAGTCCGTTTATGTTGTATTTTTATCTCATCTTGTAAAGCGTATCTGGTGTAGGTCATCGACTGCACGAAATACACTAGTTCAGATATGCATACACATGAGTAAAAACCAGATGCCTGCATTGTTAGTTTTTGCTAAATTTTAGATTTTACTCCTAGGGATATCGGTTTCAGAAAACGTGGCTGGTTCCTGTGTCTAATCACGGTTTGTGGCTGAGCGCCAGAGGAGGCAGTTAGCTCTGGTTCAGAGGCATGTTACACAAACACACGTCTTCAGGACAGAGAGCTGCCCACACCACGGAGGCGTGTGGGAGTGAAGACCGAAGGGAGGAACAGCAAGGTGTCCACCTCCCGTTGCATGGATGTTTGAAGCCGTCGAGTAGCAAGCCGTGCTTGTGTGTACCTGTCTTCCTCTTTTCCTGCCCCTCTCAAGTAGCGCCCGCAGCTTGAAGAGTTGACTAGAAGATACAACGTGCACTTTGGCAAAACCCACCACACATAATGAGGCTCTGAAAACCACAGCATGTTACACAGATGCAATGCATTCATAATTTTGACGTAAATAAATGGCATGGAAAACAACAAAGAAAGGGGATTGGAAGACACACGCAGAGAAGTGGTTTCACTCATTTTGCTGGTTTCCTCAAAAATGTAAGAAAGCCGGGCTCGGTGGCTCGGCCTGTAATCCTGCGCCTGGGGAGGCTGAGGTGAGTGGATTGCCTGAGCCCGCGGGTTGGAGACCCGCCTGGGCAACTTGGCGAGACCACGTCTCTACAACAAATTAA
The DNA here is from genome assembly GCA_963574415.1 of Tarsius wallacei. Lineage (NCBI taxonomy): Eukaryota > Metazoa > Chordata > Mammalia > Primates > Tarsiidae > Tarsius > Tarsius wallacei. Next base: position 39,119 of record CAUYQG010183576.1, read on the forward strand.
AAAAAATCAGCTGGGCATGGTAGTGCGTGCCTGTAATTCCGCCTACTCGGAAGACTGAGGTGGAAGGATCGCTGGAGCCCAGCAGGTCAAGGCTGCGGGGGCAGGGAGCGGCCACTGCACTCCAGTCTGGGCGATGGAGTGAGACTCCAACTCAAAAAGAAAAATAAATTAAGAAAATAAGAAGACCCTTCCTCCCACAGTCCTTCAACAGAGTGACTACACGACAAATGTGTGATCTGCCTAGACAATCAGGGAGTATCTGGAATAGGCATGAGGAGAGGAATGGTTACTACACATTGTGATTTCTCAAGTTCATCTTACCTCTGTAAAGTCGGCAATAAAAACAATCACGACCTAAAGGGAAACCTAACACCAACCTGACTGAAGAAGGAAATCGTGCCTCCTATCAGGTGAACACGGCATACCCGACTTGGTTGATTTCAGGCGTTTTCCTATTCACTCGGTGGTACCTGCCTACGTTCTGTGCCTGTCTGTGCATGCAGTTTATGCACACAGAAAACTAAACCTTTACACCAAGGCAAAATGGCAGTGACCATCACATTTCTTTGTAGCTATGTTGTAAAGAATGACTCAAGGGACTTCCGCCAAGATGGTGACCGGGCGGCGTGGTCTGTGAGACCTCCGCAGGGAGGACGCAGAAAGACTCGGACGCTCTCCCTGGGAGCCTGCTCCCCACACGGAACTCGGCCACTGACACCGCACAGACATCGCAGCAGACCGGCAGTGGAAGAGGCTGCTGCCGCCGCCGCCACTGATCATCGCAGCGGGACGGTGGCTTGCCGCCGCCCCGAGCGGCTTGCCCCACAGCCGCCGCCACCGCAGCTTGGCACCCGCCGCTGCTGTGAGCGGCTTGGCCCAGCTCTGCCCCGCCGCTGCATCCGCGAGTGGCTCGGCCGGCCCCGCCCTGCCACCACGAGCAGCTCAGCCCGGCTCGCCACCACGGTCCAGACATGCGTCGCCATCACTGCTGCGGCCAGACACCTTCAACGCCACTGTGGTCCTGGAACCATCGCCGCCTCCGCAGCCTGTGCCTGAGGTGATCCACCCCTCCACACAGGATATGTTGAGACTAAGATCGCTGCCGCTGCCACTGCCACCACCACTGCCGCTTTGACTCCCGGGTGAGCCTTGGAGCTCCTCCTGTGAGCCCATCCCTGGCTGGCCCCCTCTCAGGCTCCCTCCCTGGTGGGACAAGCAACTGAGATAAAGACCACCTGGAGCCTGAGACAGCACCACCTGCTGGCGACTCAAGGTAACAACACCAAAAGGGAGCAAACCTACAACCCCACTGCACGGCCAGATTCCAAAGCAGTGGGAAGAAGGCTTCAGATTATCCACACACCTGTCAGCAGATACCAGAACCTGCGGATAGAGTTTGAATCATAGCTTCCCCCCGTAGGTATATCTCAAAAGTGTAAAAAGGGACCACCCCTAATCTACAGTGCAAGTCCAAAATCGAACAAAGTAAGAGGATACACATAAAGAAGAATAGGAGATTGAACAAAAAGAAGTAAATACAGTTGAATAACAGAATTAAAGAAGATGGAGACGTGGAGGAAAGGAAAAAGTAGGGAGGAAAAAACAGCACAAATGAAGAAAAACCAAAAGAAGAATATGGGTCTCTCCCAGACCCCTGGGAGGGCAGACACCGAGAAAACTGACTTCGGAATGCAATCAAT
>CAUYQG010183581.1:0-16641 GCA_963574415.1 Tarsius wallacei
GGCTAATTTTTTATCTTATTTTTTTTATTGTAGAGATGAGGTTTCGCCTGCCCAGGCGGGTCTCGAACCCACGGGCTCAGGCAATCCACTCACCTCAGCCTCCCAAGGCGCGGGATTACAGGCTGAGCCACCGAGCCCGGCTGTGTTCACCATTTATTAATGACCATAAAACTACTGAGATTGATGCTTCAGAAACAGTCCAGTTCTCTAGAAGTAGGGCAGGGTCCCTGGACAAGAGGTTAGCCAGGTAGCCTCCAGCAGTTCCACACCTTGACTTTAAGGCTGAAACACAAAGGAGGTTCCAGGGTCACAAACAGGCTCCTCTTTGTACCAGCACCATGGCAGGCAAAGAGCTGACAAACTAGTTGAACTTCATTTCCAATGGCTAAATAAGCAGTGCTCGATTCTTGCTGTGAGCCAGGGAGCCATAAAGTAACAAGGCCTTTCATGAAGTGACTCCTTCCTGCCTCTCTTGCCTCAGCTCCGGCCACTGGCTATCCCCACCCCTTCTTCAGTCCAGCCTTTGGGATCTTCTTGAGATTCTTCACACAGATCAGGCTGTCTCACAGTCTTTGCACAGCTGCTCCCTCTGCTGAAATGCTCACCTCTGCCTTCTTGGCAACCTAAATCTATCTGTTCTCCAGATTCAGCTTAAGGGTCTCAACCTCCAGGACAGCTCTGTCAATACCCAAATCTCAGCCAGGCATGGTAGCTCACGCTTGTGATCCCAGCACTGCGGGAGGCCGAGGCAGGAGGACTGCTTGAGTCCAGGAGTTCAAGACCAGCCTGGGTAACATAGCAAGACTTTATCCCTACAAAAAATTTTAAAAATTAGTGGGGTGCGCTAGTGTGCTTCTGCAGTCACAGCTCCTTGGGGGTCTGAGACGAAAGAAGAAAGAAAGAGAGAGAGAGAGAGAGAGAGAAAGAAAAAGAGAAAGAAAGAGAGAAAGAAAGAAAAAGAGAAAGAAAGAAAGAAAAAGAGAAAGAAAGAGGGAGGGAGGGAGAGAAAGAAGGGAGGGAGGAAGGGAGGGAGAAAGAAAAGGCGTACAAGTGAACACAGGCAAGGAGGTGGTGCAGCTGGGACCTCACTTATTACCATTCCCAAGGGCACATGGCAATTTGGTTCTCTTTCAGCAGGTCAAGTGGGTCTCCAGAAAGATGATACTTCCTGAATGTTACAAAGTCTGCTTCGATCTTCCTAATCAACCAAACCAAGATATTTCTCCACCACTTTGGATAGTCAAGCATATGCTGGCAGCATGCTACAATTTCCTTAAGAGAGAGAAAGAGAGCAACCCCCTCGGGTCCCCTCCCACTGTGGGAGCTTTTCTGTTCTCTCAATAAATCCTGCTTTAAAAAAAAAAAAAGAGGCTGGGCTCGGTGGCTCAGCCTGTAGTCCCACCGAAACCCGCCTGGGCAACTTGGCAAGACCTCATTTCTACAATAAATAAAAAAATTAGCCGGGCATGGTAGCGTGCGCCTGTAATCCGGCTACTTGGAAGGCTGAGGCAGAAGGATCGCCGGATCCCAGCAGGTCGAGGCTGCAGTGGCTGGGAGCAGCCACTGTACTTCAGTCTGGGTGACAGAGTGAAACTCCAACTCAAAAAAAAAAAGAAAAAAAAAAAAAGAGAGAGAGAGAGAGAGAAAGTTTAGGGAATCCAAAAAGAAATACAGTCTCAGTGTTTGGGTTCAGATCATGATGTTCTTGATATTCAGGTATTGTTTGGATTTATTAGTCTTAGAAAACATATAGATCCCATCAAGTCCGAGCTGATCCACTGAAAGATCTGGGAGAAATTTTTCTGCAATTCAAGGCAGGCATAACTCTAAATATACTAAAAACCATTGACCTGTACACTTCAAATGGGTGAATTGGCTGCTCACTGCAGCTCACACCTGTAATCCCAGCACTTTGAGAGGCCGAAGTGAGAGGATTGCTTGAGCCCAGGAGTTTGACACCAGCATAGGTAACATAGCAAGATACAGACTCTAAAAAAAAAAATTAGCCAGATGTGGTGCCTGTAGTCACAGTTACTTGGGAAACTGAGGCAGAAGAATTGCCTGAGCACAGGAAGTCAAAGTTGCGGTGAGCTGTGATCATGCCACTGTACTCCAGCCCGGGTGACAGAGATTCTGATTCAAAAATAAATAAATACATGGATGAATTTATAATAAGTGAATTATATCTCAATAAAAACTGTTATCAAAAATATTTATATTTGGGTTCGATTCAGATCATGGTCCAGCAGTTTGTTTCAATTCATGGTTTATGGTTTTGGTTTGAGTGACATAAAGAGACCAAAACAGAAAAAAATGTAGAAACCATTTCAGTATATAATCCAGAGAAGTTATACTAGTCTGAAATTGTCAGACAAAATAACCAGATAGACTTGCAAAGGCCTTCTCTTAAGTGTTACAAGTTAATACTACTAAAGAATAAGAGATTTGCCAAGTGCAATCTAAAACAACAAAAGATGAGGTACTCTAATGTACATTAGAGCACTTGGGTTTTGAGTAGGTGCTAAACTTTGTTTCTGAGTTGTTTTTTTTTTAAGGAAAAACTTGGGAATAGGGGTGTACCTGCTGATCACTCAGGGAAGAATTAAAGGGAAGGAAATGACTGATATGTAATGTTCTTAAAAATCCTAGGCTGGAAGCTGGGCATGGTTGCTCATGCCTGTAATCACAGCACTTTAGGAGGCTGAGGTGAGAGGACTGCTTGAGCCCAGAAATTTGAGACCAGCCTGGGCAACATAGCCAGACCTCACCTCTACAAAAAAATTTTTAAAACTTAGCCAGTTGTGGTGATGCACACCTGTAGTTCCAGCTACTTGGGAGGCTAAGGCAGAAGGATTGCCTGAGCCCAGGAGTTAAAGGCTGCAGTGAGCCATGATTGTGCCACTGCACTCCATCCTGGGTGACAGAATAAGAACCTGACTCAAAAAAAAGAAAAAAATCCTAGGTTGGAATTTATTGACAAGAGTAGCCTTTATAACCAATAAAGCAAAGCATATAAAGCTCAGAAATCAGGAAATAACATAAATTCAACACATTTGTGAGTATGCTTCTCTGTTTATTGATATGACACAACTACCAGATACTGGAGAAAGTTCCCTCTCAGTAGGTAACTTAAGATTTGATGTTCAGTGTGCTCAGCTCTAGGATACTGAATATTGTAAAAAAAAAAAATCAGTACTAGAGTTTTTAAAGTTTTTGTCCTTGTAAAGTCATGTGCTCTAGATGAAAAATCTGGGTCTCTAATCAATAAAAAGTTAAGGTGTATTTTATTTACTTATTTATAATTTTAAGACTCCTGGTCACAGGGGTGCAAGGGCTCACACCTATAATCCTGGCATTTTGGGAGGCCGAGGGGGGAGAATTGCTTGAACCCAGGAGTTTGAGATCAGCACAGGCAATATAACAAGACTCCATCTCTACAAAAAAATTCAAAAAATTAATCAGGCATGCCCATAGTCCCAGCTACTTAGGCATCCAAAGCAGAGGGATCGCCTGATCCTAGGAAGTTGAGGCTGCAGTGGGTCATAATTGTGCCACTGCACTCCAGGCTGGGTGACAGAATGAGACTTTGACTCAAAAAAAAAAAGACTCTGGACCACACAATAACTAGTCTTTTTCTGTCCATCATCTCTGTAAATAGCTCAGGATATATACTGATATATTGATGACTGACTAAATACAAGGCAAAGATAAAATACAAGAGGCTAGAGGAAGATACTCATAGAGGACAATTGAGAGATGCACACTTCATTAAATAATAAATTCCTAAATCAGGAGGAGTTTCCGGCCCCAAAACCTTGTATGACTATTATTTTGGCTGTCTATTCATGCTCTCAACAATCATTTACTGAATAGCTCCTACAGACCAGGCACTGAGTAGCTCCTAGAAACCAAGAGGTGAGCAAAATATGGAACTTGGTCTTTTTTGGTAAATAATACTATCCTCCGAACCCAGGCACTTGTGACCAAAGAGGGCCAACTAGAGTGTTTGCCTGAGATTTTTCTGTGAATAGAGAAAAGGCTAAAGATGGCCAGAGACCCAGGGTAAAGTTTTATCTACCCTTCCTCAAGGTTTCTCCAATTGTATTAGTTTTATAATAAAATCATCTTCTATTGTTTAAGGTAAGTTAAGATGACTTCCTGTCACTTGTAACTATAAAATTTTTACCAACCTAATTCTTCAATATACATATCTGGAAAAATAACCCAGGTCTCCCGATTCCAAATTCTAAGCTATGTCATAGGTCCAAGTGAAAACAAGCTTTAGCAAGAGGAGTCAACATACAGTACCTCATGAACCACAGAGCCCAGCAGAAAGTCCAGCCTCTGGCACAGCTCTCCAAGGTTGGCCAAGCTGCTGGCCCTGTGAGCACCATCGGGATCTCTCACTCCCCTCAGGAAGGTATGGATCAAAGGTTCTCGGTACTTTGAGACCATATCTCCTATAGGAAAAGAGAAGGAATCAAAATCTTTTGAAATAAACTTTCAACTTCTTAAAGAAGGGATAATGATATTTCCATGGTACATTGCATGATGTCTTCTCCTTTTCAAAGTACTTGCACAACCAGTAAAAGTTGGAAGAATATTTCATGTAAGGGAAAATATTCATGATGCATGGTTTGTGAAAAGGCAAGTAGAATCCCAATTTTATTATAAAAATCTACATGTAGAGATGAAAGATATGAAGAAGATATTCCTCATAATGTTACTAGTAGTTATCTGTAGAGAGTCAAATTACAGGAAACTTTAAAGAATTTATAGATACATACAAGAAAATATATATATCATCAATATATAGCTTGATAAATGTTCGCAAACCCAAATCAACTATCATTAGCCCATGGTCACACAAATAGCAAGTGTGGCCCCAGGTTAGACCCTAATTATCAGCCCAGTACTTTTCCTACACGATCACACTACCTGCTTGGATGAGCAAATTAAGTGAAAGACAATCAAGGCATTTTGAGTCTTTGTCAAAGAGAGAACTGTGATTCATGCACTCATTTGGCAAATATTTACAGAGAGGCCAGAATGTGCTAAGCACTGCTCCAGATGCTGGGATATGCCTGCAAACGGGAGACTGTGATCCCTGTCCTCGTGGAGCTTACATTCTATTGTAAATTATATGGAATGTTAGAAGGTAACACATCCTGTGGGGGAAAAGAAGTAAAGCAGGTAAGGGAAATAAGGAATGATGGAAATAGTGGCAGACCTCAATTTTTATTTATTTATTTTATTAATTTTTTTTAGACCTCAATTTTTTAAAAGGTGGTCAGGACAGGCTTCATAGAGACAGTGGCATTTAAGCAAAGACTGGAGGGTGAGGGAGTCAGCCAAGTGGCCATCTGGGGGAAAAGCAGATAGGAAGAGGGAACAGCCAGTGTAAAATCCCTGTAGAGGCTGGGCTCGGGGGGCTCAGTCTTTAATCCCAGCACTTTGGGAGGCTGAGGAGAGAGGACTGCCTGAGCCTGCGGGTTCATGAACAGCCCGGGCAACTTGGTGAGACCTCATCTCTACAATAAATAAAAAAAAATTGGCCACACGTGATAGCGCATGCCTATAGTTCTGGCTACTTGGAAGGCTGAGATGGAAGAACAGCCTGAGCCCAGTAGGTCGATACTGTGGTGGCCATGAGCATGCCACTGCACTCCAGCCTGGGCGACAGAGTAAGACTCTAACTAAAAAACAGACAAACAAAAAACCCTGTAGAGCAGCATGCCTGACATGCCTGAAGAAGCCCAGGATGAGGCTAGCAAAGTAACAGCAGGGTCAGAAGGTGGTACAGATCTTGGAGGGCCTTGTAGGACATTGTAAGGACGTCGACTTTTTCTCTGAGTAAAATGAGAGGTCTTTGGAGGATTTTGAACAAAGGTGTGCAAAAAGATCACTCTGGCTGCAGTGCTGGGAACACTCTGTCAGGCAGTGTGTGTGTATCTGAGGTGGAGCAAGGTTCCAAGGTAGAAACCCATGACAGCAAGCTGCTGGAGAGAGGATGGCAACTTTAACAGTAGAAATGGTGACAATAAGATTCTGCATATATTTTAAAGATAGAGCCAACATGATTTTCTGATAACTCCAAGAATGACTTCTAGAATTTTTGCTTTTGAAACTGCGAGGATGAAGTTACTATCAACTGAGATGGGAACATCTGTAAATGAAGGTTTTAGGCAGGAGGAAGGATCAGAGTTCAGTTTTAGACACGTTGGTAGGTAATTGAAGATATATGTGTACAGAGTTCAGAAGAGGGGTCTGGGCTGGAGATAAATATTTTTGGAATCAATGGAATGTAGATTATATTCAAAACCTTGAATTTCTGAGCTATGATAACCAAGGAAGTGAGTATAGGCAGAGAAGAGAAGTGGACTAAGGGTGAATGAAACCTGGGCCCTCCAACATTAAGGGGGTCCGGGAGGGGAGGAACCAGCAAAGAAGACTGAAAAGGAATTACCAGCCAGGTAGGGGGAAAATTAACAGTGATATCCTAGAAATTAAGAGAGAAAAGTATATCAGAGAGAAAGGAATGGTCAACTGCATCAAAAGCTGGTAATAGGTTAGGTGGAAAGATGACTATAAGTTGACAATTAGAGTGAGCAACAATGAAGTCACTGTTGATCTTGACAAGAATGGTTTTGATGGACTGGTGGAGGTGAAAGCATGACAGAAATGGATATAAGTAAGAATGAAGAAGAATAGGAGATAGCGCGCTTGTGGAGTTTTTCTCCATATTTGATCGCAAAGCAGATCAAAAAAATGAGGTCATAGTTAAGGAAGTGGTGTCAAGAGAAGTTTTATTTTGTTTTTAAAGGGAGGAGAAACAGCAGCGTGATAAGACATTTAGAATTCTTTTACATAAGTCTTCTACATATTTCTATATGTGGAAGCAACTTTATCCCCATTGGTGTACCAAGAACTAAAGCTATTTTGGCTTGATCTTAGTTCTGAGACCTGAGTTTCAGAGCCCAAGTATAGAACATTCTGTCTTTAGCCTTTTTATAGCCCTAAGGATACATAATATTCATATGGTAAAAAATTGATTTCTAAAGCATTTGTTGGAAGTCACCTATTTTTAATCACCAAAATGATGACCTATATTGAAAAATCACTGACCTTTCCTACCAGGTCTAGCTCAAATGCCACTTCCTTTGTGGAATCTTCCTCATCCCCACAGTTGGCTTCAATCAGTCCTCCTTGAAAGGGGAAAGTCCCACCATACTTTGTAATTAAGTCACTTTAGCTTAAATCACATTTGTCACTAATGCCTAACTCCTAGATGGTTTAAGCCTATATCTATTTCTCCCATAAGACTATAAATTCCTTGAGGGTAGAACTTTGCTTCAGTTCTGATCCCATCAGTTCTTAGCAGTTTTTGCATGTACAGTCACATGCTGCATAACAATGTTTTGGTCAATGATGGACCACATATGCGAGTGTCCCACAAGATTATAATGGTACACATGTAGAAACCTGATATATGGCACTTGATAGTGGCACTGCAGATCAAATAGGGGGAGTAATTGATATTAGGTAATGGTGTTGGGACATTTGACTTTCCACATGAGAAAACATAAATAAACATATATACGCCATCTAGGTTTGTGTGTGCATGCTCTATGATGTTCACACAATGATAAAATGGTCTAACAACATATTTCTCAGAATGTATCCCTGTTGTTTTTGTTTTTTTTTTTTTTTTTTTGAGTTGGAGTCTCACTTTGTTGCCCAGACTGCAGTGCAGTGGCCGCTCCCAGCCACCGCAGCCTCGACCTGCTGGGCTCCTGGTGATCCTTCTGCCTCAGCCTTCCAAGTAGCTGGAACTACAGGCGCGTGCTACCACGCCCGGCTAATTTTTGATTATTGTAGAGATGAAGTCTCGCCAAGTTGCCCAGGCGGGTCTCGAACCCGCAGGCTCAGGCAATCCACTCACCTCAGCCTCCCAAGGCGCGGGATTACAGGCTGAGCCACCGAGCCCGGCTGTATCCCAGTTGTTAAACGATGCATGATTGCATTAGGTTCTCAACAATGTGATGTTGAATTGAATTCATTCATTTAGTCAACAAAACATAATTATGTGCTAAAGTATCATGCTAATTTTCTAGAGATGCAAAAAATTGATAAAACTTCATACCCTTTAAGAAGTCCAAAGTCCACTGGGCATTGTAACTCACGCCTATAATCCCAGCACTTTGGGAGGCAGAGGCGAGAGGACTGCCTGAGCCCTTGGGTTCGAGACCAGCCTGGGCAACATGGCGAAACCTCGTCTCTACAATAAATAAGAAAATTAGCTGGGTGTGGTTCTAGCTACTTGGAAGGCTGAGGTGGAAGGATTGCTTGAGCCCAGCAGGTTGAGGCTGCAGTGACCATGAGCATGCCACTGCATTCCAGCCTGGGCAGAAGAGTAAGACTCCAACTAAAAAAAAAAAAAGTCTAAGGTTTAGGGGTTGTGTATAAACAGATTAATACTAACAATTATAGGACCACGTGGCAAATGCTATCAGAGTCAAGCAGAGGTTGCTTACAGAGCATTATTTCACTAATCTCAGTTCCTTGGAAGGAAGAGGAGAAGCAAGTTTGTTTTTTTTATTTCTGTTTTCCTCACAAAGTCAGGAACGAAATGTACCTTTCATTATACTATAAGAAAAGATAAAGGAATAATTTTTCCAAAATGCTCCCATGTCCTAATAAACAACATACAATGGTAAAACTCACCCTCTGCCCTGTTAACATTAACATATACTGCCAAAATTGATCAACGGTGACTTAGCCAAAGCCTATTTTCAGAAGAGAAAAAAGGAGACTTTAACTCTGCATACTCTTTGACCCAGTCTTTGATTTCTAATTATCTATCCTAGAGAGATAGTTACATATAAAGTTTTTATTTTTCATCTTTTTTTCTTTTCTTTTCTTTTTTTTAAGACACAAGGTCTTACTCTGTCACCCAGAGTAAGATTTGGTGGTGGTTTGATTTTAGCTCATTGCAGCCTGGAACTCCTGGGCTCAAGTGATCCTCCAGCCTCAGCCTCCCAAGTAGCTGATACTACAGACATGTGCCACCACACCTGGCTGCATAAAGATTTTACTGCAGAATTATAATAGTGAAAAATGAGAAAAAATAAACTAAAAACTAATACAGATGTGGTTAAATAACCATGGTATATTATGTAGTCATTAAAAGGAACATGACAATAATATACACTGACATGGAAAAACAGCGTTAAGGGAAAGAAACTATTAGAACCAGTATATTTCACATATGTATATAAAAACACACACACACAACTTCTCCCACTATTAACAAAGCAAACTTCATAGACTTAAATATGTGCATTAAATAAACAGATACATAGAAAAAGACAGAAAGGATATACAATAAGACAGAGGAATTAAATAAGTTGTCTAAAGAGTAAATAGAACTGAAGTCAAACTTAAATTGTCTGACACTTAATTCCTATGACATACTACATTTAAGAGATTTCTAACTAAGAGTGAAATATTCTTTTATACTTTTGTGAAATGCTTTCTCTTTCTGGAGTTAGGAGGGAGCTTGCTCGTTGTGCAGTGTGAGCTGTGGATCTGGAGTTAAGAGATCTGTGTTCTAGTGTTAGCCCTGCAGCCAACCTGCAGTGTGACCTCAGGCAATTCACTTCACTTCTCTGGGCCAAGGGCAGATGAGCCAGTTAGACAGGATGAACTCTTAGGCCCCTTCTGGTTATAAGTCTATGAGTTGATGAATCACTTTTAGATTAGTCATCAGGAAAATAAGATTTAGGAGACTGAGGAAGGAAGAAAAGGCATACATATTCATGAGCCCTGGAGTGGGAGGTTGGTGTGGGTAGGGGAAGATGGTTCCTTATCAGGAAGGAAGACATAGAAACATTAAGGAAGTTTGGAAATCCACAAGGAGGGAAAAATTGCGGGTTGAAAAGGGTAAAAGCACATGAGAAACAAGTTAATGTTTACTAATGTAGGGACTTAAAATTGAAAATAAATGATAAAGAAAAGGCACATTAATTTATTAATTTATTAAATATTGATTAACTACACGCTACATGTCGGGAACTGTGGTAGGCACTGGGGAGCCAGTCATAAGCAAGAAAGAGACAGTTCCTGCCCTCGGGGTATTCAAAACCTAATGGGGAAGAGGAAAAACACCGACCAAGCAGTAACAATGGAGTGAGATGTGCCAAAATGGTGACAGAGAGAGATACTTTCATGAGTAATGTTTTGTCTGGTTCCTATTCTATTAACAACAGTTCTAGTATTATCTTATTTACTCAGACTCAAAAGTGTGGTATGTTCTTTTTTTGACTTCTCCCTCTGTTACCCTTCAATTAGTCAGTGCACTTATTCAATCTTCCATATAGGAGTTGGGGCAACTTACAATAACAACTTACCATGTATCATTAAAATAAGTATTTTAAAAGCTCTATAGAAAGTGAGAGTAGTATAGACATCCCAAGCTAAGAATGGTTATTGCAAATGACCCAAAATTTAGTTTTGTAATTCCTGCTAGCTTAGGAAAAAAGAGAATCAGAAAACATAGCTCTCATTATCCAATAAAAGAAGGAACATGGTCGTGCTCGGTGGCTCAGCCTGTAATCCCAGCACTTTGGGAGGCCGAGGTGAGTGGACTGCCTAAGCTTGTAGGTTCGAGACCAGCCCTGGCAACTTGGTGAGACCCCATCTCTACAATAAATCAAAAATTAGCCGGGTGTGGTAGCCCATGCCTGTAGTTCCAGCTACTTGGAAGGTTGAGGCAGAAGGATGGCCAGAGCCCAGCAGGTTGATGCTGGGGTGGCCATGAGTGTGCCACTGCACTCCAGCCTGGGCGTCGGGGTGAGACTCCAACTCAAAAAAGAAAAAAAAAAAAAAGAAAGAAGGGACATCAATTCATTAGGAGAGAAAAAGCTTTAGTAAGAATACCAAGAGGTATCTAACTCACTCACTCAGTGTTCACAATATTCTAATGTTCCAATGTTCTTAGTACTAGAGACAATACAGCATGAATGAGAAAGAAAAGTTCCCATCTTCAAGGAGCCTACTTCTAGTAGAGGAGAAAAACAATGAAAAATAAACAAAATTTCAGCAGCAATCATGGCTATGAAAGAAATAAGGAAGCTATAGGGTTGAGAGCAGATGGTGATGGCTCAAAGAAAAGCTCTCAGAGGAGAAGACGCAAGGAACAAGTCAAGTGATGACTCAGGGCAACACTGAAGAACAGAGTGGGCAATAAAGTTTTACATTCAATGTAGAAATCATATGGCTGTTTCTTTTTTTTTTTTTTGAGTTGGAGTCTCACTCAGTTCCCCAGACTGGAGTGCAGTGGCCGCTCCTGGCCACTGCAGCCTCGACCTGCTGGGCTCCGGCGATCCTTCTGCCTCAGTCTTCCAAGTAGCTGAAACTATAGGTGCGCGCTACCATGCCCGGCTAATTTTTTGATTTATTGTAAAGATGAGGTCTCGACAAGTTGCCCAGGCGGGTCTCGAACCCACGGGCTCGGACAATCCACTCACCTCAGCCTCCCAAAGCACGGGATTACAGGCTGAGCCACCGAGCCCGGCTAATATGGCTGTTTCTAATACTGATCTGCCATATAAGTCAAGAGCATACCATTACATTAACAAGACCAAAACTTAAAGTTCCATTTATATAAATTCCTCCCCTGTCTGAGCTCCATTACTCCTTCACAATGAGCATCTGTTGAACTCCATACTCCACCAACCCATTCCCAATGTACCTAAGAACCAATGGGAGGGTCAGCATCTCAAGACCCTACATTGAACCTGGTCAGCTGGCTCTGGGCCCACTTGCTACCTTGTTTTCCAGGTATTGGGCTGGAAGAGCTGGAATACTCACGGCATACACTCTGCATTTCTCAAAAGGCCCTGTCATCATGTTCCTCTGCATGCTGCACCTCCCCACACCCCACATACATAGCCTAGATCTGTCATATCCTTGCTCAAACCTGGTCTTCTTTGGGGATTTATAGCTTTCCTTCCATTTCCTGTGGCTTTGCTAGTCTCTGACTAATCTTCCCTCCCCTTTGTTCTGCCATGCCATATGATAGGGGTATCAAGACTATACTGTATCCCAGTCTCCATATGGGTGTCAGCCTGAGTAGGTTTCTATGAGAACAAAACGTATTTATATAGTCAAAGAATACAGCTCCCAGGGCTGCAATTTGACACACTCATTGAACTTAAAGATCCTACATAAGGGGCTCTTAACTTGAGTTTTAGGGATCCCTAAATGTCAAATTTCGTTATGTATATCTCACCGGCATTCTTCCATTCTTCTTTGCAGACAGTACTCTTTTGCTCCAGCATCCACCTCCCCATGAGACTCAGGCTACAGTCTCCATTGGTCTAAGTTAATCATGGTAGACATCTCTCTTTGCCTTAATTGGTTTAGGCATTGGCATATGACACAGTTCTGGATAATGAGTTGTAAAGGGAAGTCTGCTGGTAGACTCTGAGAAAACGTTTTGCCTTTGGCTATCATAAGGATATGTGAATTGGGGTTGCCTTAGAGTCTGCTGCAGCCAGCTTAAAACCATAAGGAACTAGAGGATAAGGCCCATAAACTGAGGGTGGTAGAGCAGAAGGATAGAATATGGGTCTTGAATAACATTATTGAGCCAAAGAATGACCAGTCCTGAACTTTATGTTATGTGTGTTAATTCATTCCTGATTAAGTCACTAGAATTGGGAATTCCTGTTACCTGCAGCCAAAAGCATTCTTTTTTTTTTTTTAAACTCCAACCCAGAGTTGAATTTTTTATTTTTTTAGTTGAGAGTCTTATTTTGTTGCCCAGGCTGGACTACAGTGGCACAATCACAGCTCACTGCATTCTCGACCTCCTGGGATCAGGCAATCATTCTGCCTCAGCCTCCTAAGTTGCTGGAACTATAAGTGTCTGCCACCATGCCCGACTAATATTTAAAAAAAATTTTTTTTTTTTGTAGAGACAAGGTCTTGCTATGCTGCCCAAGCTGGTCTTGAACTCCTGGCCTCAAGCAATCTTCCCGCCTGGGCCTCCCAAAGTGCTGGGGTTACAGGCATGAGCCACTATGCCTGGCCTGCAGCCAAAAGCATTCTAACTAATATAATATGAAAACTGGAATGCTCTTTAAAGTTGTAGAGCACTTCAATGTCAGTCTTATGCCTATCAATACAAAACAACAGGAAAGTGAGATTTGTCAAAGCAAAGGAACCTGAGACAATACATAGTTTTTAAATGACTCAAAGGCCAATTTTATAACCAAAGTATAACAAAAGAAAAAATTAAATCAAATAATTTTCTTTCTTCTAATTACAGTTTTAATTGGGACAACAGCTTGGTATAGAGCACGATTCTCACAATATCAACATATATACAAATGACTTTCCCAAAGAGTTAAGTCATCTTTATACATCTGCCAACCTATTTAAAAAAAAAAAAAGGTGAGTATTTACAGTAGTGGCTTACATTAAAGGGTTACATACTGAGTATATTTCAAAACTATTAGGTTAACCCATTTGATTATGAACTAAAATCTAGGGCTCTGAGATACCTACTACTACTCCTTAGTTTTTGATAAAGCAACAAAACCACAATTATCCCATCCAGAAGGGGATTTTCTTTGGCTTTTTTGTTGTTGTTACTTTTCTTTATCCATATGAAATGTTTCCACTGTCTGAGAGAGAGCACACATTTGCCCCAGACAAGAACAAACATTCATTAATATCCTGTTGTCTCCTTAAAAATATGCTTATTTTACAGCTTTTACAAAAAATTGTATTGATTTCCAAATTCCCCCACAGCCATTTCAGAAAGCACTCACCACAGACTACAATATCTAGACTAAGGGATACCTATGAAACTGAACTTAGGCATTTCTAAATAGCTTCAGGAAATGAAACTGTAAGTCCAAGCCCACTTTTAGAAGCTTACTCAGGTAGATTCTAGTCAGTGGAGTTTATCTTCCTTTAGTTCTAAGGGCTTTTACCTTTGTGTAATACTGTAATAATGACAACACCTGGCTATCTGCATCTCCATATTCTTCCTAGGAAGTCAGCAATAATCAAGTTTATCAAGAAGCAAACAGCTGTGTGTTCACAAAAGCCAGTGAAGGATCTAGATTTGTTTGAACAAACTTGACAACAATGAGCTGCTTTAGAAGGTAAAAAAAATCAAGTGAGAGCACTGAAAAAATTTTAATCTGCCTATGATGTACCTGTATCAATTATGACATTGTGAAAAGATTATTTTAACAAATCAAGATATGGAAGATTTTTATTAAGCTTTTCAATGGTACTTTGGAGTCTAGATTGATAGATTCATTTATACATATCTGATCTCACCTTCTTCCATAAAGGATCTGAGATAGCTTGCAACAACAGACACTTCCATAGTGAAGGGGAGCTATCAAATCTGAATTAACACAATAAACATTTGGAGCCAGGGGACCTGCTGATTTCAAACATTCCCTTAGTGCACTGAAACAGGTCACAAAAGTGAAACTGAGAACAATCAAATGAGAAAAAATATTCCACTCTAGGCCAAATCTTTTTTTTTTTTTTTTGAGTTGGAGTCTCACTCTGTTGCTCAGACTGGAGTACAGTGGCCGCTCCCGGCCACTGCAGCCTCGACCTGCTGGGCTCCGGCGATTCCTCTGCCTCAGCCTTCCAAGTAGCTGGAACTACAGGCGTGCGCTACCACACCTGCTAATTTTTTGATTTACTGTAGAGATGAGGTCTCATCAAGTTGCCCAGGTGGGTCTTGAACCCGCGGGCTCAGGCAATCCACTCACCTCAGCCTTCCAAGGCGCAGGATTACAGGCTGAGCCACCGAGCCCGGCTATCTAGGCCAAATCTTACATCATCCTCTTAAGACTGTTTTTAAAAAACTTTTAAAAAACTTAATTTAATTTTTAGAGACAGCATCTTACTGTTGCCCAAGCTGGAGTGCAGTGGCATGATCATAGTCCCCTATAACCTTGAAGTCCTTGGCTCAAGCGATCCTCCTGCCTCAGCCTCCTGTGTGGCTGGGACTACAGGTACACATTACCATACCTGGCTAATTTTTAAAATTTTCTGTAGAGACAGGGTCTCACTGTGTTGTCCTGGCTAATTTTGAAATTCTGGCCTCAAGCAATACTTCCACCTTGGCCTCCTAAAGTGTTGGGATTACAGGCGTCACCATGCCCAGCCTAAAACTGTTATTAATATATGGGAGCCCTCTCCCTTATTTCCTCCCTCTCCTCCCTTACATTTTCTTTTGAGACATAGACATGAACATGGATAAAACCATTCCTAACTGCCCTTTTCTATTTTCCAAGAAGAAGTAACCAAGAAATATACTATCCTGTCAGTTAAGGTGCTGCTGGATAAAACCAATTATATTTTCTGAAAATTGAATGATCACTTACATCCAGCACTACTTCTTAATCAGAAGCTTACATACATTCTGAGTAATGTTTTAGTTCAATGTTTCTCAAACACAAACATGGGCATTGAAATTGTGCGGTGCAACTTGATTATAATGTAAGATCCAGTGATTGAGAATTATCATTAAAATGAAAACACAAAATTTTAAAAATTCTTTTAGAGAATATTCTTGAAAATACATCAGAATTTAATTTCCAAACTCCAGTTTGAGAAATATCCTCCCATCTAGTCAATGCAATGGAAACATTTAGGGTGTACCTACTACGTGCAAGGGACTCTATAGGACTCTGGAGAGTTACAGATGAAGGAGATTTTATACTTCCTTTTGGGAAGCTAGAGGTACCAAGTAGTCTGAGAGCAATATTTATTCTTTTTTGGGGAAGACTTCATGGAGGAGAGGGCATCTAAACCTAATCTTGAAGAATGGCATGGATTCATGGGGACAGACAAGAGGAAGAGTGCTCCAGGTGGAGCTGTGTCAGCAGACAAGGTGGTGGGGGAGGGGGTTGTGGAGACACAGTAAAATATATGGCATATTTAGAAAACAGCAGCTGTACTAGGTAACTGCAACAAAGGGCATAATGGGAGGTGAACATGATCAGAAATAGGCTGGGTCAAATCACAGAGGGCATGAAGTAAAGATTTGAACAATGGGGAGCTGATCATGCTTTTCTGAGCAAGGAAGTAGCTTAACTAGAGCTATATTCTTGAGTTTAGTGGAGTGGAATTTATATGTGTGTGTTCAGTGAGGACAGAGATCTTTGTTCTACATTATAGAATGAGGTTTTTAATCTCCAGCAGGATCGTTTCTACTGCAATGCCTTTAACATGCTCTTACTCTGGTGCAAAGTGACCGTAATCTCCCTACAGTCAAAGAGTTTGATTACTTTTTAGAGAACAAATCTGTCTTTCAAACGAATGATGGCAAAAATAGTCCTGAGATTGCTCTACTTAATGATAAGACAAAAAACAAACAGCCTCATTAAAAAGTGGGCAAAAGACATGAATAGACACTTCTCAAAAGAAGATATATGGGCAGCCAACAGACACATGAAAAAGTGCTCAGCCTCACTAATCATCAAAGAAATGCAAATCGAAACCACAGTAAGATACCACCTAACCCCAGTAAGAATGGCCATCATTAATAAAACAAACAACAGATGCTGGTGAGGATGTGGTGGGTGGGAATGCAAACTA
>CAUYQG010183584.1:0-40910 GCA_963574415.1 Tarsius wallacei
CTGTCCATCAAAAGAGGACTGGATTAAAAAAATGTGGTACATATACACAATGGAATACTATGCAGCCGTAAAAAAGAATGAAATCATGAATTTCGCAGCAACCTGGATGGAACTAGAGTCTATAATACTGAGTGACCTCTCACAGAAACAAAAAACTGAGTATCACATGTTCTCACTCATGTAGTAGACCTTAATCATCCAACGTATTACCACAAGAAAATGACTGACAGTGATGGGAAACGATGGGGGGATCGGAGGGATAGGGGAAGGGATTAATGGCAGTAAATACCTGTCTGGGGATGGGGGGACACTTCTTATCAACAAGGGTGCCTGAATGAGACATATTTGTGTACCTGACCCTTAACTGTACCCCTCAATATCACAATAAAAAAATATTGTATATATAAATAAAAAAATTTTTTTAAAAATTGAAATGATCTCTGGTATCAGGAAAAATGGCTGCTATTTGGGGTCTTCAACCAAATGATAGACAGAAAATAAATTCTCTACAGGTCTATTAGAAAAGCAGAACTAAAGAGTAAATAAGATTGGCTCTGATAGTTTCTAATCATCTTCCTTACATGCCTGGATTTCACCCACTTCCGTCCTATTTAAATCCAAGTTTTTACTTTATAAATATTCAATTAATATATGTCTCAAAAACTTAACACATAGGATTTCCTAAAGGTCCTTCTTAAATACACATTTAATGCACAGGAGTGTGAGTGCGCGCGCGCGTGTGTGTGTGTGTGAGTGTGTGTGTGTGTGTGTATAAAGGAGCAGCAAATTTGCAGATAAAAATCTTATTCTAATCATGTGGAAATCAGAAAAAATAGTAGTATTCTAATATCTATTATTGTTGTATTTTCCTCATTTTACTAGCATCAACCTAAATTTCAATTTCTCCACATCTCATTAAAGGGCTTTAATCTGATTCTATCTGTGACAGCATACATATTTCTTATACTACAATTATCTGAACTTAATTTTGAACCTAGAAATGAAAACTAATATTTATCACAAGATATTTATCTGCCTAGAAATGATCTCAGGTTAAAAGTCATGTCTGCAAAAAGATATAATATCAAAACTATTATAAAATTAGAAATGTCAGTTAAGTCAACTCCATGCCATGAAGAAGGTCATTTCTTTATCTCTGTGAAAAGAAATGAGGAATTATTTTCAGAAGTGCCTAATGCTCCTTCCCAAGAAGCATTTAACCCATTAGCACTAATGAAATAAACAAATGGCCAGGAAAAATACATATATGGAAAATGAATGTTTGAGACAGAACAGAAAAGAATGAAGAACTAACTATAAAGAAAAGCACCATGCTCAGTTCAACAGAGTTGGCAATGAGTGAGGAAAGACTTGAGCAACTGTTGGAGAACCATGGTCTTGGACCTCAATGAAAGAGAATGCATTTGTGGCAAAATAAAATAAAATAAAATAAAAATCAATGCCCACTTTCCTTAATTTTTCTCTATACCATTTTCCAATTCTTTCCGTGTATTTTCACTCCTAGACTGTCTTTAATATTGAGTGTGAGGAAGGGGTTGATCACATTCCACTGCTGCGTCACTTCATCTCTAGTATATTCTTCTTAAGGAAATGTCATGACGAGGGACAGGAAGTGGAGTATAAATGATAATCATTTTGAGTCTATAAGTGGACATTGAAAGGATTTAAATTACATGATAATCAAAGTCAGAATATTCACATATCTTTTAGTGGCCTAGTATAGTTTCCTCATTCATTTTGTTTTTCAAAAATTGTTATTCAATATCTCATATTAGTGAATCATTTAACTTTGTTAGATATATACTAAGCGTTACTTCTGCTTCAGATGTTGTGTCAAGGAATCTGAGTTAAATGGACTAAAGTTTAAACAATGATGCTCT
Organism: Tarsius wallacei; assembly: GCA_963574415.1. Taxonomy (NCBI): domain Eukaryota; kingdom Metazoa; phylum Chordata; class Mammalia; order Primates; family Tarsiidae; genus Tarsius; species Tarsius wallacei. Next base: position 1,902 of record CAUYQG010183584.1, read on the forward strand.
TGCTTAGTAAAACTTTCTGTGGTTTACAGTGGATTTCAGGGAAAATGTTCTTTGTTATTTCCTAATCTCCACCTAAGGGATTTGAGCTCTGAGTTAGAGGAAAAGCAACTTTTTTCAACCTAATGCCTCGGAGTCAACAGAATGGACTGTTTCTAAAGAAGACCTCTTGTCTATAAAGGAAAACCTTTGCACTAAGCATGTTTTACCCAAACTGAAATTCTCATGAGGACACATCATCCTTATAATTGAGACATTCATTTTCATATTACTCACCTTATGTCAACTTGGATGACCAGTGCAGGAGACTGAAGTTGTGACATGAATTGCAGTGTGTAGGCAATAAAAACTGTTTTATTTAAAATATGTTTTAATACATTATTTTTTCTAATGAAATGTGGCACTTAACATCTTTGTCATCTGGCCGAAAATTATGGAACTGGCCAGTTCAATTTCAGAAACACTTCTTGTATCCAAGAAAATTAATTTGACAACTAGACTCTTATCCCATAACAGCATCCGTCCAACATCCCTGTTTAAGGTCAATTGAATTTGGACTTATTTAGGAGATAAATGCACGGTGATGTCAATTCAACCTTTCATTGCCCTTATGCCACACCTGACCTCAGGTTTCTTAAGGAGGCTTGATGCAGAAAAAAATATATTAAGAAATCTTTTTTTGTTATTGTTTAAAAGATATAAGTAACATTTTCACTTTAATGCTTCATACCTCACTGCATCTAACACTTAACATTAACAATATTTTGTTGGGGTCAGAGTTAATATATCACAAAGTAATGAAGCAGGCTTGTAATAAAAGCCAAGGCCATTGAATCTTTACCTACCTAGAGAGATTATGCAGGACCTCAATTAAAGTAAAATTGTTATCTCCTATGGCGCATTTACCTTTGAGTACTGTTACCAAGATCTCCATTTAGAGTTAAGTAGTCACTCTAAATGTACTACCTGGCAAAATAAGAACCATTATGAATGTCAGCAATATAACAGACTCTTGTGAATTAAGATATCTCAAATTAGCTAAGGTTTCTAATAAAAAGAAGTTTGGTATTTTAATTGAATTAGCATGAATGAGTTTATTCACTAAACACCATTTAAAAACATTACACATGATCTCTGATATAGTAAGAATTTGTATAAAATGTTAAAAGTATAATGTAGTAGAGGATTTTTCTTTGTGTTTTTTCTATACTTTCAACAATGTTTATAATACTATAAAAATACTTCTCTTTTAGGAATTAAACTTTACTTTACTTTAAATAAAAACAAATTACTATTGTGAGCCTTAAATTTGAGCCGTGTAATATTAAGTAGAGTCTACAAAGAAAAAAGATTTGAAAAACATTTAGATTTGTTAAAGTGAAAAGCAATTATAAGGCAATATATAATAAAAGTGCATTCCAGAAGAATTTTCACTGTATAGCCATATCCTGACAGAAAACAAGTCAAGGAAGGTTTATTACAGGAAAACTTGTCAGGGATTACATTTACTAGCAAACATGAGATGAAATGATTGTTGAAACATCAAATATAAACTTATGGAGAGAAATGTGAGGGAGTATTTTGACATTCATACTATTACATGGGTAAATTGAACAAGGTAGGGCACAATCGTGTGATGTGTGTGTATCAGAAAATTATTTTTTTAAGTATAGACACTGAAAGTACTAAGGTTAAATGTTTTTAAATGTCTTTATTGACTTTTCCTAACCATAAATAGAGAATATCTTTACTGTGTACATTTTATTTAACCTATCCCTGTTATTCCTAGCAACATCATTACCCCAAATCTGATTAAAACATTCAACAAGCTACTTATTGTCAAAAAAATTGTACATTTAATCTCACACATTTTTCCAATGGATTATATAAAAGCCAACATAGAGTATTTTAGGACTGGCAAGAAGATTTAAAGGTCAATTCAAATGCAGAAAATCTGACAATTTATCAAACTACATGCTTATTCAGCACATGGGTTGGGTTTTTGACAAAGAGTTATACAAGATATTAAGAAACCTAAGACTCAGACTTTGTCTTCAAAGGACTTTCCGACTAACAGAGAAGTCTCTACTTCGTTCGCTCATCCAAGACTTCCTTACAGAATCACTGATTCTCCAAACCCAAATTCAGATCTCAGCATTGTAAAATTAGATTAATGAAACAGATTTTGCATATTTCAAGAACACACCAATAGAAAAGCAAAAAACAAAAAGAAGGAAAAACATGATCCTAGAAATTTAAGACAGAGACTTAACAAAGAGATAGTTTTAAAAAATAGTTTCATAAAATTATATGAATATTTAGACCAAATTTCCTGTCTTCTGACACAAGGTTTTATAAATTCTTCTATGAGTTAAAAGCTATAGACATGAAAAAGATAAGTCCTACTGTGAAATCATCAGAGACAAGGTGATTCCATAGCTTTCTGCCATAGTACTTTCTATGTTCTTTCCTTAGGTAATATATCTTTCTACTAAAAATCATCCATTAAATTACCAGCATCATTCTTCTCAGACCTGAAAACAACAATACAGAAATTCATATGGAAACATAAATGACCATGAATAGTCAAAATAATCCTCAGCAAAAGAAAAAGTGGGAGGTATCACACTTCCAGACTTAAAACTTTATTATAAGTCTATAATAATCAAAACAGCCTGGTATTGTACAAGAACAGGCATATAGACCAATGGAGCTGAATGGAGATTCTGGAAGTAAAACTACAATTTCTCAACCAACTCATCTTTGACAATGCCCCCACTAGCAACGACTGGGGAGAGTTGAACTTATTCAGTAAATGGTGCTGGGAATACTGGCAGGCCACGTGCAGAAAATTACAACAAGACCCCTTCCTATCACTATACACAAAAATCAGCTCTAAATGGATCAAAGACCTAAGTGTAACACCTCAAACTATAAGAATCTTAGAAAATTCAGGAGACACCATTATGGAAATTGGAACTGGCAACCAATTCCTAATCAAAACCCCAAATACTCATACCATAAGATATAAGATAGACAAGTGCAACATCATCAAACTGAAAATCCTCTGCAATGCAAAAGAAACCATCAAGAGACAGCAAGGAAAACCACAGAATGGGAAAAAATATCTGCCAACTGTGTATCTGACAGAGGGCTAACATCCAGGATCCACAAGGAACTCTCAAATGTGCCAAAAATAAAGAAAGCAAACAACCCTTTTAAAAAGTATGCAAAAGATTTAGATAGACACTTCTCAAAAGAAGATATACGAACAGCCAACAAATACATGAAAAAATGCTCAGCCTCACTAATCATCAAATAAACACAAATTTAAAACACACTGAGATAACACCTGACTCCAGTCAGGATGGCCATCATCGATAACTCAATAAACAACAGATGCTAGAGACAATGTGGGGAAAAGAGAACACTTCTACACTATTGATGGGGGTGTAAATGGTTACACCCCCTAAAAGATCTAAAAATCGATCTTCCGTACGAACCTTACATCCCCCTGCTGGGAATATGCCGGGAGGAATTCAAATTACTCTATGAAAAAGATACCTGTTTATTGCAGCATTATGCACAATACTGAAAACAAGGAACCCAATGTGTTGCCCATCAAAAGAGTACTGGATTAAAAAATGTGGTACATACACATGATGGAATATCATGCAACAAAAAGAATGGCAAAATCATGAACTTTGCAGCAACTTGGATGTATTCAGAGTCTAATATTCAGTGATCTATCACAAAAACAAAAAAACTGAGTACTACTTGTTCTCACTCAGAAGCAGACCCTGAACAATTACGATAATAAAAAGGGATTGGGAGTAGTGGGAAACTTCCAGGGCAGGGGGTTGCACACCTCATCAATACGGCACCTGATCTCAAACCAGGTGAAATGGGGACCAAAATGAGGCCCAAACATTACCTGCACAATGACCTAACCCTGAATTGTACCCCATGACCTTAAAAGAAAAAAGAAAAAAAATGAAAATCACCTGGTCAATTATTACCAAATATTAAGCTATTGAAAACAAGTTTTTCTACAGTGTCTAATTTTGTTTATTTTTGTGAAAAAAAATTATTATCAGTATGTCAATTTATTGATGATTACAAATCAGTGGTCAAAGGCAACATTCACGTTAACTACAAAAATTTCTAACATCATTCCTGCATAAACATCTTTCATGACGTAGAAGCCTTGAAGTCATAGCTTTCCTGGTTTTCAATAGATGTGTCTTTTCTTTTCTTTCTTTTTTTAGCAAAGTTTATTTAGAAAGTACATGAGAGAGAGAAAAAGAGAAGATTCACCTCCCCAATGTAGGGAAGGTGGCAAAGGCTAAGGAAACATGGCGGTCACAGCTCAAAGAGCCACGTGGAGGAAGCAGAATTTAACAAAGCAATGGCCAGATGTGTCTTTTCAAAAACAAAAACCAAATGGAAAGAGTAAAGCATCATCTATCAAGAATTGCAAAGCAGCTGCTCCTTCATTGTGATCTGCTTCGCTGAAACCAGTTATTAAACTTGTGATTCTAGATATGTTTCCTCTTAATTAAACTAAGTAGGGTGACTTCTATGAAAGTTATCTCATTACTCCATGAAAAGTAAGGTGGGCAATGACAAATTGATTTATAAAACAGGTATACTATGAGTCTACAAAGTATATAATCAAACGTTCCTTTCTCAACCTTGAATGGCTTTGCTTTTTATATTTTTCTCCCTAAGAAGCATTGCCCTGGAGACTGTTAGCATAGCTTCCTTTTATTCATCTGGGGTCACTATAAACAATTATACTGCTGTGGAATAATTTTTTTGTTAAGAGTTTGAACCAAATGGCAATGCTCATTCACAGAGATATCCAAGTACAGAAAAACATATATAGAGGCTTTTAAAAAACATACTATCTACTTTTAACATTGTCCTGCTTCCCTCTATAGATAGCCATGGTGCAGATGTAGGAGGCATTTCCACTCTGCTAGATGAACTGCAACCTTGGGAGACCCAAGGTAGAGTTTCTGGTGGTGGTATAACGATGATCTTTGCTATTCTCCTTGAAGTAGAAGTCCTCTCTTGGCATTGATAATTGTAAACCTGCTTTGCACTGACAAAAATTACATATCTAGTACTTCACTGGTATGGCAGTTATCTGTCTAAATGTAACGTTAAGTTTTTCTAAACCTAGTCTGGCTCGGTTATCGGTTCTTGTTTTGGTGACCCATGCTTCATGGTACTGCTCCTTCAGCAAAAAAGGATGATGAACACATTAACATGAAAATATAAATGAGAGACAAGACCATATTTTCTTAATTATCTTTCCACTGAAAAAGTTGTATTAATGATTATTCAACAACTTATTGATACTTGAATTCACACACAAAGATTCTTCTATGCAAGTGCAATCATTTCACAACATTTTTATATGTGTGATTTTCATGGACAGAAATCAAACCTGATTTCCCTGGCAGTAGGCACTTCAAAATGATGTTCAAATGCAATCTTAGATAAAAATATTCATTTCAATCATTTTTCAATCCTGCCTGTTTTTTTTTTTGTTGTTCTGTTTATAACAGTTCTATTTCTAAACATTTCCTTTTGGTCATACACTGTGGAATTTTGGAGTTGATAGCAACTTATTTGTACAATATGATTAATTTAATTATTTTGATAATGGTTCCATTGCATCTTGACACCTCTCTTTCCAATAGATTTCCTCTTTTAAGTGTACACAGACCAATTTCCAAAAACCTCCCTTTCAAGTTCTCCAAAATTAAAGATCCAGATATCAGGGACTTCATACATTATTATGCTACTTTAAAGTCACATAACTATGTAGTTTCTGCAATCAGGTAAGGAAACTAATGAAACCAAATAAATTACTTACTAAAAATATGCCATTTGTAATAGTGTCTGACACCAACAGCTGCTGCTGTTATTATACTTAGTTAGTGGAAAGGAGCAAAGATGTACCCCAGTTCTGTGCTGTCAGTGTCTTCATGTCTAAACATGGTCTGAACTAAAATCCCCCTGATAATTATGTGCACTCAAAAATTTAAGGTGAACCAAAATATTTTTAAATGCACTGTTTTGTTTTTATTTTTTAAATGTATAGTGTTAACAGACTGTACTATATTGAGATGGCAATCACTTACTAACATCTGACGTGTAATTCCTCACCTAACATATAGTAAAACAATAGAATCTCAACTTAGCCAAGTCATGAGAAGACAGCACACTCTAGTACATGTGTATAGCTGCTTCACTGAAAACTTTATTCTAGAAGGAGCCAAACCTCTTTCCCAAGAATTTTCACAAACGTGGTTTTAGAAGGATAATTAATAGGTCTGTTTTTCTATTGTGTTCATAGTCCAGATCTCATTTCTGGAGATCTTACATATACTTCATCCGTTTTTTTTTTTTTAAACACACTTAAACATAAAATACTATGAATATATAAAAGCAATAAAACCTCAAAGTAAAAATCTTTCTTTCTTTTTTTTCTCAGTAAGCAGAATTTATTGAGAGGACAGAGAAGCCCATCAGGGGCCAAAAGTCTGGTGCTTCTATACTCTGTCCTTCTCCCTAGACCCACATCCTAGGCCGTTTCAGAAGGCTGAATATATTCTCCAATCAAGTGCAGTCCTCTCCCAAACCCAAACTCATTCAGGATAAAGTATTAGAGTGTTTGATGTGTATTGTTAATAGTCCTTAACTACAATCCTATGATCTGAAGACCCACTAGATTTATAGTCAAAATATGAAGGAAAACCTAATAAAAGTGGATAATATGACTATGAGAGTAAACTGGTTTATGAAACTGTGGACCTAAATGAGCCAGTCCCCCGACATGAATCTTGAGTGGCTAGCTGGACCTAAATTTGAAATAGAGTCAAAACACCATTTGTTGCCTAGAGCTTACACGTGTACTCTGAGTTCTCAGAAAACCCACATGTCTGTTTAACTTTCAGACTTCCATAGTGAACTGTTTTTGTTCAAGTCACCTGAACCAACCATTAAACTGTATTCTGTGTCAACAAATCAGAATTAAGCTATGTCTACGAATCAAAACTGAGCAAGTTTGAATCCTTCATTTGGACCTAATTGTCAGCCTGGGTGGAAACTTTCTCTGTAAAAGTCAGACTTTCCCTTTGTTCTCTGGACCACTCTTTTGTATTACCCCAAGTCTCCCTGTTTTGCTATTCACTGGAACAAAGTTGTTTGTTTTTTTTTCTCTCTCTCTATTATTTTTCAGAAAACTTTTGTCATTCTCCGTGGACTAATGTTGACCTAGGAACAAACAGTGGAAAGACCAAGAAGAAACCAACCCTAACAAATGTGCATTAAAAACCCACTATCATTTTCTAATATTTTAGCAGTCAACTTATTCTCAGAACTACGTTTAAGCTTAGGTTTAAACTTCTGTCTTAGGTCAGTTCTCCTAGAAGGAAAGTCTAAACAGGAGCCTGCTTTGGAAATTTGATTTCCTAGGGATAAATGAATACTTTCAAAAGAAGGTGAGGGAAAAAACCAAACAAACAAAACAGGATAGTACAAAAAAAAAGTTCAGCAAGGAAATGATCCCAGTGGAAAACTCCTTTAATCTGGTCCCTAGGGGAGCTCTGCACCACAAGTTACACTACAGAGGTATACCCAATCTGAGGCAGATGGCCTGCCACTGTTTCCTATACATGTCAGGCACAGAATTATTGACTACTGGGGGGATGAAAATGATGGTGATCTCATCACCTTTACATGTGGCTATCCTTTCTCTTTCTGGAATTTATTCTCCCCCCAAAAAAATTCTGACTGAAAACATTTTTCTAAGTTTTGAAATCCATAAAATGTCACTTACTTCTGTGACACCTTCCACAAATCCCTCCTCACCATTTCCAAAGGTGGAAAACTTTAGTCTTCTGTTTTGACCTTTGGTCTCCTTCCTATTCCACAAAGGATTTTTAATATTTTTTTTTACATACATCATCTCTCTTATTTTTTAATTTCATAATTTATTTTTAAATTTTTATTTTAAAGCTATGGGGTACATTCAGGGTTAGATATACAAATGGTCATTGCTCAGGTAAAATTTGGGCCTCACTTTGGTCCCCTATTTTTTATGTATCTGGGCTCCCAAGCACCTAACATTATTTCCTGGCACATTTTCTGACAATAACAGGTTCTTAAGTAAATATTAATTAAATAAATCTATATATCCTTAATTGCTATAAACCAACCAAGTATGAAGTTATCTCTCTTGCTGATTACCAGCATGCTATTTATGGCAAAAAATCTTTGGGCTCCGGAGACTGCACTTCTGTAGGAAAATAATACAGTTATAGAAGATGTGGGCTTCTCAGAATATCTGCCTGCCTCGCTCCATTGACCTCATGTATGCTGGGCACAGTGTGTGATTTTATAATCTACTTCTGGGGGAAAAAGTCTGAATGAATGTGTAGTCATGTAACAGAAGCCCTGGCTTAATTTCCAGGAATGTATTACAAAATTCCTGGGTCTAATTTAATTTCTACCCTGAAATTTGGGGAACACTAGATAATGGACCTCCAAGCATCTTTCTCTTGCAAGCACTAAGAGCTTAAACCAGCAGAAGTTTTAATGACAGTGATTGTTCACCATGGCTTTTGGTTTTAATAACAATAATTCATTTTGTCTCCTCTTTGGAATTCCCTGTACTAAAGTCTTATGAAAATCCGTCTACCCCAAATAGCTTGAGTCTGTGCCATCAGCAGCTGGTTTTGTGAATTTGGTTTTTCTTGAACTAGGCCACTCTAGTAGAATTGCCCTCACCTCAAAAATTTATTCCAATACTGCTTTTTTCAACACCCATGGAGTGAATTATCCTAAAAACTTTCCTGAGATGTGGATCCTTGTAGTATGAGTACTCTGTTGTCATCAACTTTTTTCCTCACTCTTAAAAATATCCAAAAGCAAAGAAAAAAAAAAAGACAAAATCTAACCCAAAATTATGTTAGTAATTTTTACCTACAAAAACTACATATCCGAATATTTGGTTTGGTTCCATATGAAGTTGTCATCCTGCCATTCCCCACAAAGTGAAAATCATCATCATCCCATTGACCCTTGAGTTGGAGGGAGGCAGAGGCATGATCTTATTATGCATTTCCCCTTAAAAGTACAACGTATCTTCGTCATTCGGAGCTGCAGTTCCTCAGGGTTACTCTCCTTTTCAGCTCCCCTGAGATGTGGATACAGTGTTATTTGTTCAGGGTCTCTTAGTTATAAAGGAAATTAATTGTTTCAAAACAATTCTACTCACCTACTCTACTCTCAGTTGTACCTTGATGAGAAACAAACTAATCATCACCATCTCTCTCTCCCCTTCTGTCTCTCTGTCTCTTACTGTCTCAGTGTCTCTCACCCTATCTCTCTCTCTCTCTCTTTCTGCATGTTTGTATATATTGTATGTACGTCTTGTATGTATTTTTATTGCCAGAAAAAATAAATAAATAAAAGCAAACAAACAACCAAAAAATCCACACACTGCATTCAGTGGGGGGTTATTTATTTCCCACCAATCCAGATTCCTTTTCCACAGACCCAGTGATGTGTCACATGCTTCTGTTTATGGGCACTATTTATGAGGACCATTCTGTTTTCCAATGGTCTGCTTTTTTTCCTCAGCCAGAAGAGTTTAATGTAAAACATAACCAGGGAATCCTGACTATATTTGTACAATGCACTACACTTGCACAAATAAAAACACTGCATCAATTCCAGGTTCACTTGGTCCTTCACTTAGCATTCTGTTTGGCAACTCTTATTTTCCAAGCCTATCACCTTTTCATCACTACTTTGGGACAAACACTCTCTACAGTCAGCCTCTGAAAGGTCGGAAGGAAACAAAAGGCGATGATCTCCTGAAAGAGTAATTCACTCATTTCTATCAGAATTTAGCCTTTGCTTGGTGCTAATGGAATTCATTGACTGATGTTCCATGGTAACATTTGGGCGTTAGAATCAGAGTTTAGTGCCCAAATTCTAGCCCTGAAACATACTATAGCTAAAAAGAATGATAGAAAAGAATCGTGGGTAAACTTATACATGTCTTGTATTATATAGATACTAAACATATGCAACAAGAATATTTACACTTGTAATTCTTTAAAGAGAGTAAAGATAGCAGCACAATTTATACGTGGCTATTGATAAATTTCTGTTTTCTAGTACCTGAAAACAGTTTAAGACATAGTTATTAGCCCAGGAGAAATCTCATCCATTTCTTTCGCTTACTTGCTATACTAATTATAAAAATAAAAGAAAACAAAACTTTACCAGATTACCAACAAATGAAAATTAGCCCTCTTATGACTCTAGATTTTTCTTTCATATAAAAATGCTTCTAGCTAAAATATGATCAAATCTTTTGTGACTCCCAAAGCATGCAACAGTGACTTCATTTTTGGCTACTATGAATGTTAGAAAATATAATTTCAATTCCTTTAAGGGAACTTTTTTATATGTGCTCATTTCTGTGAATTGAAATAAAATCATGTTACTATCTCAGATGACAAAACACTAATATCATCAATTTTCTTAAAATAGTAGTAATAATTAAAAAACAGAGATTGAAAGTAAAACCATGCCTTGTAGAATAAATCATTAGAATCAGAAATCAAATGACCTATTTCGATAAGTCAAGCTATATTTACTACATATAAATTAATGTTGAACTTCATGTAATGTGTTAGGAATCGAATAACAATGCAGTCACTTCTTATGTATTTTAACTTGTGTCAAAAATAATGATATTTGAAACGAAAACCACCATCATTATTTATTTTTAATTTTTTTTCAGAAAGCCTTCCATTAGCTAGGGAAGCTTATGATTACGATGATGATCTATCAATTGTTATGAAAGACTGATGCTGTATCAAAAATAAGACATGTAATAGAAGTAGCTTTTCTGTTAGTTTTTGTCTATCTGTGTCTTGGTTGTACTATTAAATAATTCTAAGTATTTGACAACTTTTCCTAATTTATTTCATATCTATGAGTCTCAACTTATATGCTCATAAAATAAAAGGCTCAAGTAGATATTGAAGATCACTGGGATCTAAAATGTTAGAATTCTAAAATGTTTCTTTAGGTGTATACTACCTACATCTTACCATGATCATGTTATCTTTCAGCCTGTGGCCCCCATGACTCACTTCAGCCCTTGGCTTCTTCCTTTGCCTTGAGCATCATCTTGTTTCCTCGTAAGTCTAATATTCATAATGTATTAATCAATCTCTCATCATAACCATGGTACCCCTCTCTCAGTTGGACAAATGAGTACAGAGAAATATCTTCAACCTTTCTTCCCTGCCCATCCACTCAAATCGCCTCCTTTCAAGGAGGACATTTTAAAAAAATGTCTGTCCCTGGTAATTCAAGATTCAAACAAGATAAATGTTGAGACTAGTGAACACTATCACAATGTGATTTTGAGGATAAGCTGATTAATAGACACAATACTCTACAAATTAATGTAATTTGCATAAGCAATTTAAAATTGGTCTATATTGTACTCTAAGTATTTTCTTTCCACTTTGTATTTTCTAAGTATTTTTTTCCTACCAAAACAAAATTCAAGAAAGAACACTAAGGCAAAATAAGCGATTTAATTAATTAGTAAGCATTTAAGCTCATAGTTAAGCACTTGATATGTATAAACCACAGTATAAATCATAAAACACATGTGAGCATTGGCTTAAAAGCAGCCACTTTCAGAAAACATGCACTAAGTTCAAGGTTTGACCATTTATTATCATTATATTATTGTTAGTAAATATCTAGGTGTCACATAAAGCAATTGTTAACTATAAATACTCCTTTTGCAGCGCAAGCTATAACCTAGTCTCATTCCACTTTTCTAGCCAATAGCCCAGTGATATAAAATTATAACTGCCTAACAAACAAAAACAGTAATTGTAATCCTGAAAATTTGACATTATCTGTTTTCTTAATTATTTATTTATCTATTTTTAAAATTTCTAGTGAAAGACGCTCAGCTTCTGCTTAATTGTATGCAGAGGAAAAAAGAACATAAGCAAAAACATATTTTGGAGTAATTGGAGCCATTTACCTAGCAGAGAAACAGATCTGAAGGAAAGGCAGTGATAGCATGACAGAGTTTCTAATATCTATTCTCCTGTCTTTCAGTAACAAATTCCAGAAATTTACTTGAACATATTGCTTAGGTAAAAGAATACAAGTCAAGTTCTCTTTTAAGTGGGTACAGCTACTCTACTAAGTCTAGCAAATAAGTATTCATGAAAGGCGGATAGTGTGGCCTTCTTGCATGGTGCTATTCAGAAGGATGACCTGAGCGCCAGTGACCATCTTGGACCATGAGGACAAGAACCTTCACAGAACAGCAAGATGGAAGGAGCCAGAGCCTGAGTCTTTTATAACAGGGCCAACTCATTGACTAGGCACAGAAGGCACAGTGACTATGGCTCATAACACCTTTGTGGACCCACAAATGTCTTAAATTTCTTTTAAAATCAAAATGTTAAGAAACAAACGTGTAAGTATATATGTAATGTTAATATATTCATATTTATATCATCATGGTAACAAAACAAATATACTATATGTTATATATTTGATAGAATATGTGTATATGTATCAAATATATATATTTGATAGATGAAGGTTTGATGGAAGTAAAAGTATCTCAAGCCCATGCAAGTTATAATGCAGCCATGTTTGACTACTTGCTAACCTTGGAGAACCTACCAGCTCTGGATTTTCTACCTCTCATATTGCTTAAGAGAGAGATAAATAAATTTGTATCTTGTTTAAGGCACTGCAATTTGGGATTTAATGACACATACTAAAAAACCCAATTTCCACTAATTGAGGTGCCTAGGTTTACAGGTGGTTATGAACCTCCACTTATAAAATAGGCCCCAACACCATAGGACCAAAGCCCACGTAAGAAAACATGACAAGCATTGCATAGGCACCACTCCCTTAATTCTGCTGGGCTCATTGCTTTTGCTTCATCTTCCACATATGAAAGTGAGCAGCATCACAATTGAAATCCAGGTTGCTCTCAGCCACAACACTCAATTTTTCCCTTTTCTTTCTGTAAGGCTCTGGAACTGGCCAGCTGGGGGATTTGGCCTCCTGTATTCTCCAACTTTCTAGGTCCCAAGGCAACTTTGATGTTGTAAATGTGAGATACAGAGCCCTGTTTCTGGGCCACTTAGCTGTCATTCTTATCAACCTTCTCATCTATAAGGAGATTATTGCAAATTGCCACAAAAGATATAATGCAGATGCATGAGCATGTATAAAAATTAAAATCAAAACACTATTTTAAAAAGCCAGATATATATTATGTCTCCCAAACATGATGCTCACAACCCATCAGGTATCTTTGAGAATTATTTTAGTATGAAGTAACTTGAGTAAAAGAGTATATATGGGAAATGGATACATTTTTAAATTTTCAGGTCCAATTTTCCTTAGGGAGAAAGGTAGACATAAAGGGAGCACTGTAGTGATTAATGGAAGGAACGATAGTGTGTTACCAAAGTCTATTTTCAAAGACAAGCCGGGCTTGGTGGCTCAGCCTGTAATCCTGCGCCTTGGGAGGCTGAGGTGAGTGGATTGCCTGAGCCCGCGAGTTTGAGACCCACCTGGGCAACTTGGTGAGACCTCATCTCTACAATAAATCAAAAAATTTGCAGGGTGTGGAAGCGTGCACCTGTGGTTCCAGCTACTTGGAAGGCTGAGGCGGAAGGATCACTGGAGCCCAGCAGGTCGAGGCTGCAGTGGCCGGGAGCAGCCACTGCACTCCAGTCTGGGCGACAGAATGAGACTCTAACTCAAAAAAAACAAAAACAAAAACAAACAAAGACAAGTTCTCAGAAAACTGCAAAATATCTACAAGTGACATAATAGTAAAACTATTTATTAAAATGATATATAGCAATAGTACATTACATAATATATACTCTACAATATATTATGTATACTATGATGAGTATATATGATATGCATATCCATACATAAGCATGCATATACCTCTATGTCAATAATTTCAATGTGAAATCAATCTGTTTTTTAGATATCAATTTTGAGGTGAATGTGCGAGTCTATCAATGAATGAGGCATATAACAGAGATGCGACTGTACTGTACTTCACAGTGCCATCTTCTGATTATTAGAGGAAGTTCAATTCCAGTAAAACAGTAGGGCTTTAACTTCCAAAGGAAAATCTGGCTATAATTATTGTGTGGTCAGGCCCTCGAGACAGACTGAATTCAATGATGGGTTTAATGTTTTTCACATCTGTAAAACAAAATGTCACAATATTTATTACATATGGTGCCTTGTGGTCAGTTACAAATAGAGTGCATACATCTATCATGCTCACATGTCCATGCCCGTGTATGACACAATTTCCTATCCCACCAGCCTGCATTTCATTCCTAAAGGCTCCTTGGTTTCTGAGTTACTGCCCAAAAGCCCGGACACTACAAATTACATTGCTAATTTGTATTGTCTCAGGATTCTGATGATTTACATTTCATCTCTATCATTTATTATTTTTCTGATTTTAGATATATTAACGTTTCTAATCCTTGATGCCTTATGGTATAAAATAAGGACCTTCACAAGGTACTTAACATCATTAAATAGAGTAGCCCTAGAGGAATTTGTAGTACAACTCTCACACATAGAAAACAAACAGTAACCTTTAGCTACTGTTACGAATTATTATTATTTTTATTTATTTTAAGTCAGAATCTCACTATGTTGCTATTTTACCCACTTGTTCCTAAGCCCCAGGACTGACATTTGGTCATCTGGAGCCAGGTGGTAGAATACTATAGTTCATTGGGGTTTTGGGAAAATATCCACGCATAAAGACCATACTATACTAATATGTGATTACCTTTCTTTCATAATAAAACCAAAATAAAATAAACATTTTAGCTGGCACATTAAGGACAGGGGCTTCTGTTATCTTGATTTGTGAGTTGAGAGAAGATCACATTTTGTCTTTCTTCTTTCACTGTGTATAAAATTTCAGCTACCTATTTATTTGAGGAAGGGCAAGCAACCAGAACCTACAGATGTAGCTGACACACAGATGTAAGGTTATTTCAGTGTTTTGCTTTGTACCCTATGAGGCACTGTGGTACGGTGATTAAGAAGGTAAGCTTTACATGCTGAGACCTCATTGCTACAATAAATCAAAAAGTTACCAGGCTTGGTGGCGCACGCCTGTAGTTCCAGCTACTTGAAAGGCTGAGGCAGAAGGATCATCTGAGCCCAGCAGGTGGAGGCTGCGGTGGCCATGAGCTTGCCACTGCACTCCAGCCTGGGTGACAGAGTGAGACTTCAACTCAGGTAAAAAAAATAGTGTAGGCTTTAGAGATATTTAGCCTTTGAATTTAGGCTCCACTACTTGCTAGTTATAATGTTGGTCAAGTCATCTGATCCCCGTGGGCCCTAGTTTCTGCATCTATAAAATGAGGGCAACATCAGCAATCAACTCTAAATAAACCACATAGTTCTTGTGTGTGTGTGTGTGTGTGTGTGTGTGTGTGTGTGTGTGTGTGTATGGATTAATCAAATTGAAGGTAAGTATTACATGTTACCATATTATCTTTTAATCCTTTTATTTATTTTATTTTATTTTTTACTCCAGGAGAACCTACTGATGCTGCAGAGTGAAGAGAAATAAAACAATATTGCCGTCAAAGGTGCACATTCCATGTAATCCAGAAAATTCTTCAAACAATGCTTTATATATGACAAAAAAATCAAGCTCCACTTATGAAGAGTGGGAAGGAAACAATCAAAACTTTCATGTTTACCAGGCTATATGTGACTTCCGCTTTTTCTGAAAATTCAGTTTTCATGCCCCAAATAGAATAGTACAAGTATTTATATGCCCTAATGCAAGGTCCTTGGTTTAATTGCGTCTTCACTATATAACGTAGAGTGATGAAAGCTAGGGGAGAGATAAAGCTTACTTTCCATTCTTTTCGTATATCTCAGACAGTTCACCTTGTTCTCACTTATTTTCTAAATGTAGTATGCCCCCTGATAAATCTATGCAAAGTATTTTATGTAATTTATTTTTTATGAGCATTTTCTCAGTCCTTCATAGAAAAATGTGTAAGGCAGTAAGTTATTTTCATGTAACTTCACTGATAATACTGCCTAGTACACAATGAAATACATATTAAGTATATTTATGCACATGTGAAAAAAAATGTGAGTGATTTTTGCCAATACATCACCATCTTCCCACTCTCCTGACTTCAGCTGCAATTTGCATATTGAATAAATGCCAAGGAGAACAAAGTGTACTAGTTCTTAAATACTAGAGTCATAGTTTCTAAGTTTTCATATAAATAAGTATCCAAGTTCTTCATTAAAGTAAAAATTATTTGGCCTCTTCTCAGATAATCTAATCTGTTTAGGGTAGGAAATGATACCTGTCTTTTTAAGGAGCCTCACAAGTAATTCTCATTCAGCTACAATGAGTATACTTGGAGAAACACTCATCTGAGCACATACAGGTTTTCTATGTAATGATAAATTAGCCGGAAAACTTTTGTATTTATAATAATGGCTTTAATTTGGCTGGTCTTCAAACTAATGTATGTCCGTGGCTGATTTATTTTAATGGTTTAATGTAGTCTGTCCCATCTCATAAAAACATGCAGTCATTTACCAACATGGTTTAGTTTCAGCATTATTATTTGTAGTATATATTATTTTATCCAGGGTACATTTACACAGATAATAGATTTTATAGTTATTCCTGCAGTTTCATTTATGAAGCCATCTTCAGAATAATGGCCTAGGATCTGACCACTTTCCAGCTGGAGGAGTAGAGATTAGTTATTTAATTTGTCCAAAACTCGGGTCTCCCTAGTGATAAAACATATGCAAATACAATGTGTTGTTAAGAAGAAAGCATTAAGTGACAAAGCATAAGTAGCTATCACACTTCTATAGATATGATTAATCCTCAAAATATTTTATTGAACCTGTACTAATTCTCTAAAATGATCAACTGAAACAGAGATATATACAGAACACACAAAAGAGGTCAATATACTTTAATATCTTTCTAATGTATAGTGTCAGTAAAATTACAATTTTTCTTTATTTTGCTAATGTGAACTTTTTCTTTGTAGAATGAGCTCACGATTTTTCTCTGTAGCATCTGAAGGAAAAATCTACACAATCTCAACATTATAAAGCTTCTTCAGCCTTATGTATATTTTGTTAACATGTCACTTGATTTTTTACTTCATTTTCCTGCTTCTTTATAATTCAGGTATTTTCCCCCCTTTCCTATCCAATGTTAAGGGTTTTGCTCATTGAAAAGACCAGCAATGAATGACTGCAAGTATTAAAAAAAAAGAAAAGTATATATAAAGAAAAAGCAGAAAGACTGGTGATCAAGGCTTTTCTTTCCACTCTTACAAGCTTTCATGCACACTACATTCAAAGAGCTCTTGTTGTGCTAAGATTTCATGTCCCTGTGCCACTCCAGCCCCTCTTCAGGAACATTCTTTGCAGGTCATAACTAACCTTACCCCATTGTGGGACCATTTAATTATAAAAGTCCAGGACCCTCAGCTTGTCAAAAGACTTGTTAATGCTTAAGGTGTCTTGTTTTTTTGTCTTGCCATCCTAAATTAAATTGAACAAAGATTCCTTTTTAAAGACATTAGTGTAATATTATGGGAACTTTACTTAATAAATATATTTAATATTTAACCATATTAGCACCACATACTTGCAGTCATTCATTGCTGGTCTTTGCAATGAGCGAAGCCCTTAACATTGGACAGGAAAGGGGGAGAAATACCTGGAGCTTTCAGATACCAAAAAGATTTCAGCTCAGGTGACACTAGCTTTCTTATTTTTTCTTTCTTAAATATTCTACAGGTATTTAAATTAGTATTCATAACTGGAATCAGTTAAGATGTTAGTGAATTGGCTTCTACATTGGCCCCAAATTATATGCATGATCATAAATGAAAAATATTGTTGCTATTCAGTTTATGCTTTAAGTTGTAAAACGGGAGGATAAGAATGAGCTCCAACATCTCTTCACCAACAATTCCGACTTGCCTATACTAGTATGAGTTTTATTAATGATCATGCTTTCTGAAATGCATGTAAACTCTGGTTGCATAAAACTTTTCCAATCCTTTTAAGGAGACAATATAAGAATGACAATATATCGAGATGAATTTCTCTGTGCTAGACACTATTCTTTGTATGCATCAGCTTATTCAATCCTCTTGACAAATCTATGAGAGAGGCACCGTTATCATCTATTTACCAATAAGAAAAATGTGACCAAGAGATGTTAGTTGATATTTCCAAACTCATATAGCAGGTAAATCTGATCACAAGTCTCTGTTTCAGCTCATATTCTTTGGATTTAACCTCAAACAACAGGATCAGCATCTCTTGTAACCTCCATCCCTCCTCTTCTCTTAGCACTATTTGCAGGGTAAGTGCTTCTAGATGCTAAGAGTGTGTCTTAAATCAGAGTCTGGAAAGCAGGAAATTAGAGACACTCATAATCCTCAGGAGGATAGGCAGAAGGACGTCATAAGAAGTCACAGCCTCCATTGGACCAGATGAATGCTGACCCAGAATATGCATGAGTTCTTTCTAATACCTTAGCTCAGCTGCAAGGGTTGATTTGGAAGAACGCAAGTCACTGCACACATTTAGTCCCATGTGTTCTTTAAGCAAGAGAGGAGAAAATAAAAAGAAGAAGCTGAAGATGAGAGTGCAAATGCCAATAACCTTCACTTATTTTATTATCAGTAAGGATTAGAATTTAGAGTGTAGTGTTTTCGCTTCAGGCACTCTCTAAAATGCATTCTGCCACACAAATGGGTAATGTTTCACATCTTCATGAAAAGCCTTCAGTGGCAAAGTTCTCTCCTTGCCCTGGCTCCAGCAGAATCTTATCAGGAAATAAACTGCAGTCGTATACTGTGGCCTATGCCAATATGGAACTTTTAAGTTAGGAAATTCACTTATTTCTATTTTTAACACAATTATTAAATTGCATGTTGATTGCATGAGAAACCTTATATTAAAATCAACATAGTATACTGTCATATTTATTTATAGTAATAGCTAACATGTGTTAGCATTTTCTCAGGGACAATAAAAAACAGTAATATGCAATGCACTGAGATACAACTTAAATATATTTCCTTCCATCTTAATGGCCCTATATGTTAGATATTATTATTTTTCCATTTCATGGATGAGAAATTTAAGTCTCAGTATGGTTAAGAAAGCTATCCAGAGTCAAAGACCTTACAATATGTGCAGATAGAATAAAATCTACAATCACCTGAACCTAAAGATTTTATATGACTGTAAATTGATCAGAAGCTAGGATTAAAGTGTAGAGAAATGTAAACCAAACAAAATATAATATCATCATAATTTGAAGCTGGATGTGAGCATACTTAGGAATACGATCTTTGCAAGGCAGTAAGTAAGCTACCTGTTGAGAAATACCACATAGTTCCAGCAGAGATTTAACCAGCAAGAAATATGAGTTAATGTCTGGGAACTACATTTATAGGAAACAGTTTCAATGAAAAAATCTCAAAGGCACCCAAAATACCACTTTACAAAAGATCTGAAAGGCCAACAGGAACCATTATAAGTGTATCTTGTGGGAAGTAAATGGTATGCAATGATGAGAACTCATTAATGACTCTACTTTGGGTTTTAGAAATGACCTGGAATCTTATTTAGGTCAGCTCACTCTTCAAATATCAACTGAATACAGAGGTGTTCAACTCCTTATTACTATAATTCCCTTTGTCTTAATGCTTGTCATTCTATTATGATTGTATGTGTTCAGAGAATTTGTTTTAAAATTCATTTATACTCCACAGTCACTAACGTAATTGTGGATACATGGTAGGCACCAACTATTCACACTTTGCTTGATTACAAAAGGAATATGTCATAAAAACTGGGTTCTAGTTTTTGTTTCCTTCTGTGGCCTTGGGCAAGTCTCAACTACTGTGGGTTTCAGTGCTACATTCTAAAATCTGTGACTTAGTTCTAAAACACAACCTTGTATTCACAGCATGTTTCCCAATAGTAGACTCTTTAATGTACACTTAGATTAAAACACTAGAAAGCAACACCTAGTAAGACATAACTGCAATGCAGTAACTACCTATGCTATAATTGTGGCTCCTAGCATTTATGGAAGCATTCTCTAAGCACACTGTTCACACGGTTGACCTTCAGCTCGTGACTTTCTATAGTCATGAACCAACTTCCTTACAAGTTTTAAGTATGTGCCCTATCTGTGATGCAAACGTAATATGACATATGCCTTTCCTTTCCTATCAGCAGCAAATAACACCCAGTTCCATGATCCACTTCACCCAGAGACGTCACTGTCAACACACATTCCACACTCACACAACAACCTATGGAGAGATGGGGTGGGGAGGGGAGAGAGAGAGAGAGAGAGAGAGAATGTTTTGTGGAATAGTCAGCATTTGATGAAATAACTGAAATGTTTATGATAATGTATGAGCAACGAGCTGAAATTAGATAATGACCAAGACTACTTTCAAAACTAGCTCAGCACAAGATCTTTTTGAAATGATTTTTAGAACTCTACAATAGTTGGACTTCTATGTTTGTGGTTCTTAAATTTTTCTCCCAAGTAGAAAAAAGTAACTCAATGTCACCTTTGCTTCCTTTAATTTTTCAAAAGGTTTGTACTTTTCAGAGAGATTGTTCAGTAAATGATGAAATTAATGAATAAGTAGAAAATGTGCTCATGAAAACTTTCAAATCCACTCTACCTATGTAGTTTGAAAGCATCTTTTTTTATTCGTTGACACCTGTGCTCGTGACTTTAATTATATATTATGATCAATATACTGAAACTGCTATTAAGTTTTAAATGGTACATAAACAGCAAAATATAAAATTTCGTGCTGAATCTCATTTCATGTAATTAAATTGCACATTCCAAATTTTCACAGTGTTCACCAAAGTGCACAGAACCATCCAAGTGCTTTGACACCAACACACTTTTGAAAAGAACTAGTATAGGTAACAAGTAACCTTCATTATACTTCCTGCTTCATTTCTCTCCCTGCAAATCTTTCATTTCTTTTGGGTAATGTCTGCACTTCTCATTAATTTCATGTCATCCAATTTATTTGTATCCAGGTTTTCATATATTCTTTTAGGTCAAAATCATTCACAGATATAAAGATATCATGAAAATAACAATAGTACACTAATACCTGTACAGACCAACACCTATTGTGCACTTACTGTGTTTCAGGGAACATGATGAACTATTTTACTAAGTCATTCAGTCCTTACAACCTTCTCAGGTAGGTTTTTGAGAAGTTCTGTGTTCTACATCAGAAAGCTTGATAGAGAAGATAAACAATTTACTTCGCATCAACAAGCAAGTGTTGCATGATATTAAGGTGGATTACCAAATATCATTCTACTCAGTGTCCTTGGAAAGTAAAAGTTGCTTCTAATACTCCTTAATTGGCATTGTTCACTGTTTCCTTCATTGACATTTATAACTGTGCATGCAGTTTTGTATTTATTTATCCCATTTTGTCTTCTATATAACTATTCTTTGCATGACTAGAATAAAGGAATATACATATCTAAAATTTTGTATATATATAACTAATATATAGCTAATCTATTGTTTTTTATGTCCTGCTGCTTCATGCATTAACAGACTGCAGGCACATTCTTTTCTTTTCTTTTGAGTTGGAGTCTCACTCTGTCACCCATGGTGGAGTGTGGTGGTACACTCATGGCCACTGCAGCCTCCACTTGCTGGTCTCAGGTGATCCTTCCACCTTAGCCTTCCAAGTAGTTGGAACTAACAGGCGTGCGCCACCATGCCTGGCTAATTTTTTGATTAGTGTAGAGACGAGGTCTCGCCAAGTTTCCCAAGCTTGTCTTCAACCCCTGGGTTCAGGTAATCCTCTCACCTCTGCCTCCCAAAGTGCTGGGATTACAGGGGTGAGTCCCCATGCCTGGCTCCTGCAAATTTTGAATGAATGATAATGAGCACATCAAAAACATCTCTAAAGGGATAAAGGTAAGTTCAGAGAGTTTTTTTTTCTGATTTTTGAGAAGAAATCATAATTTTAAACAATATCTGTTTAATCAAGTTACTTAAATGATTTATCTCTATTTGTTAAAGGGATTTTGCAAATCCCCGGAAGTCAGTCACAAACAGGCACACACACACACACACACACACAGAGTTTCTCAGCAAACACATAAGAAAATATCCTGTCATTAGAACTACACGTTTCTCAGTGAGTCTCCTGATTGCAAAGTCATGTTCTTCCTTTCAATGGAGTTTGGTTAAGGATAACTGTGTAGTCAAATCGTAAATGTGGCCGGGCGCAGTGGCTCACGCCTATAGTCCAAGCACTTTGGGAGGCTGAGGTGAGAGGATTGCCTGGGCTCATGGGTTTGAGACCAGCCTGGTCAATTTAGTGAGACTTCATCTCTACAATAAATTTAAAAAATTAGCTGGGCATGGTGGTGCGTGCCTGTGGTTCCAGCTACTTGGAAGGCTGAGGTGGAAGGATCGCCTGAGCCCAGCAGATCGATGCTGCAGTGGTTGTGAATGTGCCACTGCACTCCAGGCTGAGTGATGGAGTGAGACTCCAACTCAGACAAACAAACAAAAAATCATCAATGTTTGAGGTGTCCCTATCAGTAGTCATAGAGAAAATTAAAACCACAAAAGCAATCCCCACATAAATCATTTTAAAAAGTACTACTGTAAATACGCAAGCATGGTCCAGAATGGTAACTTGAGCAAAATATTTGCCTGTTAATATAGTCTTAGGAAAGACAGTGCTCTAACCCATTTACATAGAAGGTACAATTCTTATGACAAATAAATGAATATAGGTAGAGTCATATAAAGAGCTATGTATGGCAGGCTCACTGTGTTCAGGACCTGGGAAACAAACCTAAATTACCTCAGAGCATTTCAGGGGAGTTTACATGAGACTGCTTCCTGCGTCAAATTTATTTGTTTAGAAACACTTTTTTCTGTGTACTCATTGTGTTTATTATGATCCTGTCCTTTCTTTTATCCTACATTTCAACTTGAACCAGAGGTTAAATTAAGGAACAGAAAAAATAGGAGCCTGGGGCATCTTCAATATATAGTATTATCTAAAAATAGATTCCAAAGTAAACATGTGGTGAGACTGCTGATCAGAGGGCCCAGGAGAGACCTCTAAGGTGACTCCTATTGGGAGGACTACATCCGACCATCTGCTCAAAGTTCTTGCTGGATGGAAAACCACCAGAAGTCACTAGACCTTCACTCCTCCCCTGCCATGTCTCTCTCCCATTAAGTCACTTAAAAGTTAACAATCCAAAGGAATCAAGGGTAGAAGCACAGCATAAAGGAACAGAGGTTCAGCAGACTAAAGCACAAGCCTTCTCCAGCACTCTGCGGGTCTCTTTTCACCAAGAACTTCTAAGGAATCTCTCACCCTTCCATGATTTTCAATACCTCTATGACTTCTTTCTGAAGTGATTTACCAGCTGCCTTGGAATAGAAATTTAATACTTCTACAGGGTAAGGCCATTTAAAAAGTATAATCATTTTACTCCAAAGCTATTAAACAAACACGTGTTTGCTTTATTTGAACACATTTATTTGTGTACAGTTTAAATGGGTTTCGGTATTAGTTTCTGTATTATTCATATCATTAACTTGATTTTTTTTGTAATTTATATGCATTTTTAAATAGAAGAGAAAGCCTGCCAAGAAATTAAATAGTTCTTTTTAACTCTATGAGGTTTACCAGTGAAACAGAGAAAAATAAAATGCTTGGCTATTGTGGGTGAGAATTTGGCTATTTTGTGGGGTGGGGTGGGGAAATAAGGTAACTCTGATTTAGGGGCCATTGATGTTGTTCACTGTGATGAAATTATGGATTTTGTGTTTTAGCATCTAAAGTTGCCATAGAAAAGAGAAGATGCACACAGAAAAGGAAAGCTATTCAAAAGTTCATGTTCAGAGGGCTGGATTGTTTTAGAGTTGCTGTCCCTGTGGCTTGAATACTATTATATAGTAACTACCTTTCAAACTGTAGCATTTGTCTCACTGAACACATTTGTCTACTTTAATTCAGAACTGAACTTTGGACCTACTGGGAAGAGCATAGCCAAGTATTAAGGAGCTACCCTCAGAGGATAAGATGATGAAACAAATATGTTTTGCATCAAGAGTTTCAATTCCACATTCCCCATACCTTAGAAAGAGTTCGACTATAAAAGACAGGTGGTATTATCCCAAGAATATAGGAAAAACTAGCAATTGTCACTCTCTGCTAATGCACTCAATGTGGTCTAATCATGTGAAATACCATTTGCAGGACCTACTGACTAAGAATCTAAGTTAACAGAAGCCTTTGGCTGGAAAACCCACTGTCACAGGTGGGCATGGCTGAGCTACAGAGCTTTTCCCAGCAGGACATTAAGCTCACCCCTACTAATGCAACTGTTCTCACACAAAGCTGTTCAGTTTAGGTCCTAACCTGTGCATTAACCATGTGCCCATAAGAACTGCTAAATATGGCAATGAAAATGGCCTTCTGTTATAGTTCTTTGAAACATATTCTCTTCTTGCAAAATGACACATTGATAGCACCACATTCATTTTCTTATTTGTTCACTGTCACAAAGTGTTCTGGGTATCCAGTAACATAAATTGATTCAGAGTAATCACACTAACAAGATATGCTACTTATTATGAAGGTTTCACTTTTTCAAGCCCAGCATGTACATCTGGTAAAAATCAAAGACCAGTCACAATTTTCACATACAACCAGCATTGCAAAAGTTTCATATGTTAAGTGAATTAGAAATTCTAGTTTTTGTTGTAATGAATGAGTTCACTATTTTTAAAAAAGTTGATGCTTGTCAAAATTAACACTCTCGTGAAAGGGAAAGATGATAGCTCTCTGCCCTTACATTACATAACCAACATTGAAACTTTGGAAGATAGACACTAGATCTTTTCAGTCAAGTAAATTATAGCATCCTTAAAACGCAAATGTACTTTTGGAACTCTAGACCAGATTTCACTCTCTTTAAAACCACTGTGGGCTGGGTTTTTATTGTTTAAATATTTACTCTTTTTTGCATATGTTGGCTGGCATAGACTTAGAGTGTCCAAACTTTGAACATTCCCTTTCTCTAGACGACTCCACAAATAATTATTACATCACAGCATAAGAGCGAATGGCAAGAATTTAGAGAAAAACTGTGATACATAATTTGCATTGAGCTGCTGAGAGCCAACCTCAAATATTGAAATGGGCTCTGTATTTGGAGGAAGGTATAATACTGGAAAGCAAACTGTTTTCTTGAAATCCATCTGTATTTTATGAACTGAAGTGACAAGCAAACCTTAGAGGAAATAGAGAATAAAACTCATATTCCATTATAATCTGGGAAAGGCATCCTGGTTTATTTGCAAGAGAAGACTAAATGTATCAATTATTGAGGCTAAATGAAATAGTCGCCACACCAAAAGGAAAGTTTGGTTCCACAGGCCCAAATGGAGATATGTAGAAGAGAAAGACAATCAGGAATTTGTACAGACTTGATTTTTATGAGATAATGAGTTTTCTTTATCCTTTTCCATTTCAAAATGAGATACAACCCCACATCCCCAGTTTATTTTCCATCAGATGCACAATCAAATAACGTTTCTATTCATGTAGATTTGAAAAGAACCTCATCCTGTGTGGGTCATTTTATTTCATAGTAGCCAAGGGAAAGAGGTTGCTGCCAATATGACGCGAAGGGCATGAGAATAAAGACTCAGTCCTGGGCAACGAAACAGTCCACCTTTGTGCTGCGCTTGTGGAAGGAGAAAGCAAACCCATCACCAACTTTGGGGCTTGATCAACAGTGGGGAGTCACAAAACTCTTCTCAATCACTGCATTCTAAATCTCCACTAAAAATAGCCCCTCTGTCCTGGGGTTTAAAGTCCCATCCGTGGCCAGTGATGGAGTACAGTACTTAATTGTTTCTGACTAGGGTCTCCCCACCAGCACTCTGAGAGTGGCTTCTAACTTTTAATCGCCTTCTGTGCTCTTTAATTAGACCTGTCCGCAAGGCAGGCCAATGAAAACGCCTATCACGGAGCCTGCCCAGGACGTCAAAACAGACCGTTTCTGGAGTCCAGGAACTTTTGTACAAGTCTTAGTATCTTACAGGATTAATGTCTTGTCTCCGGTTTCTTGGTTTCCTCTACCCTAACATCAGGCACCCTTGGGGGAGGGGAAAAGCTGTATCTATGGCTATTAAGACTCCAATGTCAAGATTCTGCCTGGTGACAGGTCTCTTCTTACTCTTCTTATCTATTTCCTTTTTTTTTTTTTTTTTTGGTTCTATTACCGCGAGTTATCTGTTCACCGCTACTAAGGCTGGAGGGAAACGTCTTTTTCACCCCCCTTCCTCTGAAGGGAGAGAGCTCTTGGTCCCCTCCTTGGGAGCGATCTGGAGACTTTCTCCAAGGGGCTGGGATAACTGGAAAGGGGCTCTGCTCTCTTCGAAGGATTTCAGAGCCAAATCACAGAGCGTCCCTCTTCCTTCGGCGGGAGATGCAAACAGCCAAAGTGCCTCGACCCCCCCCCCCCCATCCCCCAGGCGACCCACAGAAAGATTAGCCTCGCTTAGGCAGCGCCCTCGGCTCGGGTCACTCAGGCTCCCGGACTCACCTGGTGCTAAGGACCAGCGCCGGCAGGAGAGGCAGCAAGAAGTGCGCCGGGCTGAATTTCATGCTGTCGCCTGCCGGGGTCCTCCTTCCCTCGCTGCCTGGCTCTCTCGCCTCCTCCGGGTCCTGTCGCTCCGCGGTGCGGGGCTCTGTCCTCAGCCAGCGACGAGCCCTTCTCCAGCGGCGGAGAGACGGAGACGGACCCACGGACTGGCGCTTCGCGGAGGCAGGAGCCGGGCGCGGGGAGTAGCTTCGGGAGTGATGTCACCGGCGAGGCCAGCCCTGCCCGGGATGCTTCGGCTCCGCCGCTCCGGGGCCGGAGGGCGCGTCGTCCCTCGCGCAGGAGGCGGCGCGGGGGAGGGAGGGGGGAGGATGCCCGGCGATGGCCCCGCGCGCTCGGGTCACCGCGCTGCGCTCTGGTCACCCGGGTGAACTCCGGCCGGGAGCTGATCCCGTCCTCCCGCTTCTCCCGAGGACGGCGAGGGGCGGGGCGGGGAGAGGAGAAATCGCATCTGCCCAGAATCGAACTCGCGTGCTTGGCAGGAGGTGAGGATCCACTTCGCTGGGAGAGACTCAGACGCGGAGAGTCAGAGGCAGGTGCCCCCAAGCCGTGCTTGGGAGAACGTGGCTCTGGAGAGCGCGTTTGAAAGACTGTTCTCATTAGAAATGCACGATGGTGTGCTTCATATAGATGGAAGGAAGCAGGAGGGAGCGCCGTCCAGAAATGCGCCCCGAGCCCGCAAAGGCACCGCAAGCTTCTTAACCCCTACGTGTCAACTCCAAAGAACGTTGCGGGACCGCCAAGACTGCCTGCCGCTCTGAATTTTGGAGATTTCCGCTCTTGCTCTGATCTCAGTCTGTCTGTGGGTACCAGCAGCGGTCAGTGCGGCTGGACCTGGGGGCTCAAGTTCACGCACCTGAAGGAGTCCTTTTCCTCAGGTGAGCCTCTTCAGGGAGACGTAACTGAAACAATTCACGAAATGTAGGTTTCATTTTGTTTTCTGCATTTTGGAATGTCCGAGAATAAACATTCAGTATGTAGTAAGCTTTATTTAGAAAATTTAATTAGAAAAATCAAATAGCAAAATTCTTATACAGAAGACCGTTTTTGCAAAAGCAATTTTGGAGCACAGAGTCGCTTCGTCTACTAAGGCATGCAATAGATATCTCTATCTATATCTATAGCTCCCACATATATCCCATCAGACTATTATCTTGGTTAAATAACTGTTTATAAAACACTTCTTCATATATTATTTATTTTGATTTACACAAGAGCCATCACTGTGAAATAGAAATATCATCACTATGATAGGTGTGAAGAAACAGAGCCATCAAAATCTGAGCCAGATTTTTTTTCTTTTTAAGCAAATAACTGGTTATTCTAAGTACGAAGAAAATCTTACTGGTGTCTCGACCATCGCACCTAGCACACCTAGCTGAGTATGTGACACAAAATTGAGTTCAATGAAGGTTGAGGTGCACCAATGCCCCCAAAGGCAATGGCCAGCTGGTATCCAGGAATTCCTAACCAGAAGGTTCAGTTCACATCCCCCCCCCCAGGAGACAAGTCATTTACAGTAAAATGTATATGAAGCATTCTCTATAATCTAATTTTTGGAGATGTTATTGGTAGGGGAAGTGCATTTGTTGAAAATCTTTGTTTTATAGAGCACTCAAGTTTAAAGAGTTAACCATCTAATTTACTGATTGACTTTTGTTTGTAATGGAGGCAAAGTTAAAGATATTCATGCAGAT
Source organism: Tarsius wallacei (assembly GCA_963574415.1). Taxonomy (NCBI): domain Eukaryota; kingdom Metazoa; phylum Chordata; class Mammalia; order Primates; family Tarsiidae; genus Tarsius; species Tarsius wallacei. The sequence continues at coordinate 30,485 of CAUYQG010183584.1, forward strand.
TTGCTTTAAAACTCTGAACTGCTAAACTAGATGAGTAATAACTTTTGCAAAGTAAATATCCACAACATATATAAGTAGGCATATGCAAATTAACTCACTTGTGAATCGCATGTCATCTACAAAGAAGAAAATGACACCACACTTTGCTAAAACAGAACTTCAACTATAAGGGAAAATATAAACTCTAGTGTGCTTCTGCCAGTTTTCTAACAATAGATCCCTTGCTCTCTTTGAAGCAGATCATTTAAGTTGTATACTCAGCAAAGACATATGGCTACTAGATAATAAAAACAAAAAGTGTATCCTAGGAAATGACATTCATATTTGTAGAACACGGTTTTGTTTATATAACAACATTGCATTCATTATCTTATGTCCTAATCACAGGAACCAATTGTGGTAGCCATTGCTATTATTTTTCCCTTTTGCAGTTGAGGTGACAAACTCACGGTAGTTAAGTCATTTGCTGAAGGTCACTCAGTAACTTATGTAGCAGAAAAGACAGTCAAATTCAGACTGCATTACTTTAAAATAAATGCTTTCTTGAGGAAAAAGAAATTTATACCCATGTAAGAAAAGGTTTTTCCCAATTTCAATATTACTTTCTAAATAGCATAGATGATAATAAAACTACTGTAGCTTATCAACCAAGAAAAAGAAATATCAGAATGAACTTACTTTAAAAATTATGTCTCAGAGTTGTACTGTGCCTCTGTATTGGCTACATCTTGGAAGATGAGCATAAGTGAGAGTTCAGAAACTCCTGTAGATTTGAAGTATTGTTCTGAGTTCAAGTCCGGATGTATCTCACAACAGAAGTCTTTTCTTCTTGGGTAATTATAGGACTATGAGTCTCCATCAGCCAACCCGTTCTGTCCACACTGTCACAAAAAGACTCAAATTCAGAACTAATTTTGTGGCTTCGGAGGGTTGGTATATGCATTTTAAGGACACAGTAGAAGAGAAAGCAGATTCAATTAGCTGAATGAAGCCACTTGTCCTATGTTGAGTCCCAACACTGGAATCACCCAAAGTTGTTTACAGTAATTACACCCAAGTCTGATAAAGGACTTCAGGCTCCTTATGCTGAGTCTCATCAAGTGCTGGGGTTGGGAGACAGAGCAGCCATTTTTAAAATAATTCAATTGAGATTTAATTCAGATATCAAAACTGCCACCATGTTAAAGTATATAGTTGAGTGTTTTAATGCATATTATTCACAAAGTTATGAAATAATCACTGTTGTATATTTCTAGAACACTTCTCATCTCCAAAAGAAGCTAGCAGTCACACACCACTCCTCTACTTCTCTCTTCTCTCTCCATCCCCAATAAACACCAATCTTATGTCTATCTTTAAGGATTGACCCAATTCTTGATATTTTAAATAAATTTAATCACACTGTATGAAGTTTTAAGTGACTGTCTTCTCTCATATTCATGTTTCCAGGTTCATCCATGTTATAGAATTTATCTTTTCCATGTCTTTTTATTGTAAACAATATACCACATTTTATTTCACCAATTGATGGACATTAGTGCTGTCCTCTTTTTTTAGCTTTTATGAGTAATGTTACTATTTTTGTTTGTTTGTTTTGAGTTGGAGTCTCACTCTGTTGCCCAGGCTGGAGTGCAGAGGCACACTCATGGCCACCACAGCCTCGACCTGCTGGGCTCAAGCCATCCTTCATCCTTCTGCCTCAGCCTTCCAATTCGCTGGCACTACGGGTGCGCACTACCACACATGGCTTATTTTTTGATTTATTGTAGAGACAAGATCTCACCAAGTTGTCCAGGGTGGTTTTGAACCCTTGAATTCAGGCAATCCTCTTGCCTCAGCCTCCTAAAGTGCTGGAATTATAGACTTGAGGCACCACGCCTGGCCTGTGAACATCTAATTTTAATTATCTTGAATAAATACCTAGGAATATAAATCCTGGTCAAATGGTAACTCCATGTTTAATATTTTGGAAACTGCCAGCCTGTTTTCCAAAATAGTATCACAATTTTGCATTTCCACCAGTACTATATGAAGATGTCAATTTCTCAGCAATCTTGATGACACTTGTTATTTTCAGTGGTTTTTTATTTGTTAGTTTTCTCTTTAAGATTATAATAGTTGTCCTTGCTGGTGTGGAGTCATATCTTATTAGGATTTTGATTTGCATCTTCCTGATGGTAAATTATAATGAGTATTTTTTCATGTGCTTATTGGTCTTTCTTATACATTTGTGAAGATCTATTTATTTAAATTATTGGCCGATTCTGATTGGTGTCTTTGAGGTTTATTTTTGAGTTGTAAAAGTTATGTACATGTGGACAGATGATAGATACATACATACATACATTGAATTCCCTTTTTAATTTTTATGAAGTCCATTTTACCTGTTTATTTGATTGTGACTATGCTCTTGATGTTGTAGCTAACAAAGCTTTGCCTCACTCAAAATCATGAGAATATATATGTTTTAATTTCAATAGCTTTAAGGGTACAAATGGTACATAGATGCATTGTATAGTAGTAAATAAGTCTGGTCTTTAAGTGTACTGACGCTCTCACAGGTGAACATCGTACCCAGTAAGTGATTATTTTCATTTGTCCCTCCTTTTTCTGAGTCTCCAATGTCCATTATACCATTCTACTAACCTTTACAGATTTCTAGATTAACTCACACTTATAAGTGAAAACATATGGTATTTGATTTTCTGTTCCTGTATTACTTCATTTAGAATGATGGTCTCCAATTTGTTCCAAGTTGTTGCTAAAGACATTGCTTTATTTTTTAATGGCTGAATAGTATTTAAAGGTGTAAATATTCTATAATATATATAATTTATATATCTATGCATATATGCATAGATGATCTATATCACATTGTTATTACTACTGAGCAGTTGATGGGCATTTACATTTATGTCATACCTTTGCAATTGGGAATTGTGCTGTGATAAGCATACAAGTATTGGTGCTCGTCTGAGTAGAAATCAAGTAGTGAGATTGCTGCATCGAATGGTAGATTTACTCTTAGTTTTTTGGGAGATAAATTGGCTGACCACATGCAGAAGAATAAAACAGGACTCCTATCTATCGCCATATACAAAAATCAGCTCTAAATGAACCAAAGACCTAAACATAAATCTTCAAACTGTAAGAATTCTAGAAGAAAACCTAGGAAACACTCTTATGCATATTGGAATTGGTGACTAATTATCAATCAAATTTCCGAAAGCAAATGCCATAAAAGCTAAGATAGACAAGTGCACCTCATCAAACTGAAAAGCTTTTGCACAGCAAAAGAAACCATCAAAAGAGTGTGGACACAACTTGCAGAATGGGAAAAAAATATTTGCTAATTATGAATCTGACAAAGACCTAACATCCAGGGCCTACAAGGAATTCAAATGAGCTGAAAGGAAAATAAAACCAAACAACCCTATCAAGAAGCAGGTGAAGGACATGAATAGACTTTTCTGAAAAGAAGATATACAAGCAGCCAACAGATACATGAAAAAAATACTCAGTCTCACCAATCATCAGAGGCATGCAAATCAAAACCACAATGAGATACCACCTAAATCCAGTAAGGAAGACCCTCATCAATTAATCAAAAAAACAATAGATGCTGGTGAGAGTGCATAGAAAAGGCAATGCTTCACCGCTGTTGGTGGGAGAGCAGGCTAGCTCAACCTCTATGGAAAGCAGTGTGGCAATTCCTAAAACAACTCAAAATTGACCTTCCATATGATCCAGCAATACCTCTCCTGGGAATATACCTGGAGGAACATAAATTGTTCTATAAAAAAAGACACCTGCACATGCATGTTTATAGTGCAGTATTCATAATAACAAAAACAAGGAACCAACCCCACTGCCCATCAAAAGTGGACTGGACAAAGAAAATGTGGTACATATATATGACGGAGTATTATACAGCTATAAAGAAGAACAAAATCAGGGACTTTGCAGTCAATTGGATGGAGCTGAAAGCCATCATACTTAGTGATCTTTTCCAGAATCAAAGAACTGAGTGCAGATGTTCTCATTCATAAGTGGGACCTGAACATTAATCACATTAGGGATCAGCAGTCCATGAATACTGCCAGGAGATGGAGAGAAGGAGGAGATACAAACCATCACAAAGAGTACCTGGTCCTAAGCCAGGGGAAGTAAGGGCCAGTTGAAGAGTCAAACTTCACCTGCATGAAGTCAACTTGTGTAACTAATCCAGACTTGTGCCCCACATATCTATAATAAAACCAAATAAATACACAAATTTTAAAAAATCTCCATAGTTTCTATGGACATTGTACTAATTTACATTTTCACCAACAGTGTATGTGTTCCCTTTTCACTGCATCAGCAACAACATCTATTTTTTTAAAATTATTTCTCATAATAACCATACTGACTGGTATAAGGTGGCATCCGATTGTGTTTTTAATTTGCATTTCCCTATTGATTAGTGATTTTGAACAGTTTTTTTTTTACATGCTTCTTGGCCTTTTGTATATCTTCTTTTGAGATATGTCTGTTCATGCTGTTTGCCCACCCTTTAATGGGGTTATTTATTTTGGTTTGTTTTCTTCCTAATTTGTTTGAGTCTTTTGTAGGAGGCATAATTTCTGAAAATTTTCTCCCATTCTGTAAGTATCCTATTTACTCTTTTGATTGTTTCCTTTGCTGTGCAGAAGTTTCATGTCTGTATTTTCTTCTAAGATTTTTGTTGTCTTAGATCTTAAAGATAGGTCCTTTGTCTAATTTTTATGTTTGTGAGGTAGTAGTTTTTTTTTTCTTTCTTTTTTTTTTTTTTGCTTGTGGATATCAAATTATTCTAGCACCATTTGTTGAAAAGGTTATTTTTCTCCAATTTAATTGTGATGTGATTTCTTTTTTCTCATGGTAACAGTTTTTTCTTATTTCAGTATTTTCCTTTCTACCCTCATATTTCAAATTCTAATATGCCCTATAGTTTAATTCTTGATTCTCCTCTTTTAAAATTCTTCCCAAGTTGAACTTACCAGATTTCATGGTTTTTACAATATTCAAAAGGATTATGAATCTTAAAATGTATCTCCAGCCTTGACTTCTTCACTGAGAACAGGCCTAGGTTTTCTGTGAATACATTAAAGTCATATGTAGTCACTGAATTGTCCTTCATCCTCCCTATCTGTTCTTCTTTCTGTATATTCCCCCATATCTCTATCAATTCACATCCTCAAGGAGTAAACCTAAGAGTCATCCATTACTTTTACCTCTTGTTTCTCCCACACAGTCAATTGCTAAACCTTATAAATCTTACTTTCTAATAGTTATTGTATTCATTTATAACAACTGTCCCATTTCTATGTAATACCTGTCACCAGGCCTCTATTTAGAGATCATCATCTCTGGATTCTGAAGTGTGTTTTATACTTTTAGGTGGGTTTTCTCAAATCCATTCCCCTTTTGAGTTCCATCTGAATTGATTATATTTTATCACCCTAAAGCTCCAAGAAAATTACTCTCAAATAATACACTCAATACATGTCTCTTTTCTTTCTTTAACTTTCTTGCTGCACAATAATGACAATAATGAAAGTTTTCCATAGATGTGTCTTTAAAGTTTTTCATGTTGTTTCTTGTTATTGAACTGTTATTACATTCAACTTACCTGAATATATACTTCAATTACTTATAACTCATCAAGGCTATAACTTCTTTCTAGAATGCTTTCTCTTTTTCATCTGCCACCACAAACTTACTGAGACTTCATTACTTGCTGTAGATTGCTTTGATTTACACTCCTAGTAATATATTGTAATTATATTTTATGTTCCTCACCATACTATAAATATATTAAAATAGGAGAGAAATATTTCTCATTTTTCTCTGTGCTACAGAAGGTAAAGATATTACCGGAAATTATACTTTTATCTATATATTTTCTAGGATCATTAGTTATTTATCCAGTTATTTGTAGATTTGGACATTAAAAACTCAAAATAGAAAAAAATATGAATCACAAGGCTTATTAAGATTTGTTTCTTGTTTTCATAATCACTATGCTATCATTGCTGATTAAAACTGTCTACAAGGTAATTTCCTCTTATAAGGTAAATTATTAATCTTGAAAAGACCAACTGCTCTTAAGTACTTAAGACAAGTACAAGGCCAATACCCCTGTCTACATCTCATACAAAAGCCAAAGAGAAAACAAAAGAAAAAGAAAACTAAACCAATACCCTTTTTTTTTATTTAATTTTTTTTGTTTTTACCTTATAGCTGTACATATTTATGAGGTACATGTGATATTTTGATGCAAGCATACAATGTGTTATGATCAAAATCAAGTTAATTGATTTTGACTGCTGAGAGCTACTTGTATATTGCCTCAAATATTTATCATTACTTTGTGTTGAGCACATTCCAAATTTTTCTCTTCTAGATATTTTTAAATATGCAATAAATTATTGCTAACTGTAGTGCCCTATTGTGCTACAGAGTACTAGAACTTGTTCCTTCTCTTTAACTGTATTTTTACACACATTAATTAACCTCTCTTCATCTACCCTTTCCCAAATAGAAGTGATAGCTGCACTCCCATGTTTACTGTAGCACTATTCATAATAACCAAAATGTGGCATCAACATAAGTGTTTATAAACAAATGGATGAATGGATAAAAATATATGTATTCGTAAATGCATATATATACACATACACAAACAAATGCACACATGCACATATGTACACAATGAAATATTATTCAGCCATAGAAAATGAATGAAGTCTTATTATTTGCTGCAAAATGGATGGAACTAGAGGATATTATGTTAAGTAAAATAAATCAGCCATGTAAAAACAAACATATCATTTTCTGACTCATTTATGGAAGTGCAAATTGTGAGATCGTGGAGGTAGTGAATAGAATGGTGGTTACCAATAATTTTAAACTGAGGCTTTTTTATTGAATAGCTTTGACCCACTAAATCCCCCACCTTCTTGATAAGTCATTGTGCTGGCTCATGCAAATGGTGAGAAGTCTGTGCCAGAATCCTGGAATGGGAAATATTTAGGAAGACATTGGGTCAAAAAGTTCTCTTTTATTCTATACATGTAGTCTAGGACACAGTTTCATGTCTTCTCTTTGCTAACATCACCATGTGTGGGTTAACCTGGGACTGGGTCTTTTCACTTGTAGAAAGTGATAAACAAACATAGTAAGGTTTCTGGATTTGCCTAATTCTTGACATTTGAAATAAATTGTTCTGCTTCTCTTTATACAAATGCAGAAGACACATTGTAAATCTGCTTTTGGCAAACAATCCTACTGGGAATTCACTAGGGTATTAAAATTTCAAGGACTCCATTTATACCTGCATCTTGAAGCCTTTTCTTTGTCTCTTTTTTAATAGTATTTTCATAGTTTGCAGTTTATTTACAAGGAATCTGGTCTGTCCAACTGATTCATTCGTTGGATCAGTTAAATTCCACCTAACTTCTAAAATTAATCACATCTCTTTTTTTTTCTGGGATTAAGTATATATATTCCCCGTACCACATATGTTTGTTTGTATCTCAGTGAACTTCTTAGCATAAAAATGTAAGACCCAATTTAGTCCCTTTTCTCTGATTATTTCTCATTATGGGACTATAGCTAAACCAAAAATTTCAGTGCATAGCTTCTTCTTGCTTCCTGTATCTGACTTTGGATAAATGATTTTTACAATAATTTTTAAAAGTAGATGCTCACCCACCATTATACTGGACTCAAAATACAATTTATAATGAAATTTCTGCTTCTAGGCATAAACAAATAATTTGTAGCAGATTTGCCCTCTTTCTATAAATAAACAATAAATTTGAAAAAAAAAAGAAACTGAGATGACTGTTTTCAAGCATGGGGGTATAGACATAACAAAATCATAGAAAAAAATGTCTCATGCTCACACCAGCTTTCTAAAGAGGACCATTATAACTACCATGGTACTGGAAAGTGAAATGCAAAGAAAACAATAGCCTTCTTGAGTTGAGGAGGCTGAAGTCAGAGGTTTGATCTGCTAAAGTGCCTAGGATTTGTGGTAAAGGGTACCTGAAAAGTAGAAATTTTGCAAAAACCCCACGAAAACATGTATTGGAATTCACTATGGGTCCTCAGCTAAAGAGTGCTGCCGGAGCAGAGAGAAGGACTCTGAAAGGCTTGCTTTTGATAACCTGTGATTGCTTGGAGGCTGAGAAAAAAACAGAGATTCCAGAGTCCTTTGACTGCTGTGAGCTACTTGTATTCTCATATGTGGAAAACACCTTTAGCTTTTAATTGAGAATCCAGCACGACCAGGCCTTTAAGGTAAGAACCATGTTTAGTGTAACAGATGGATCTCAGAACTAAGACCACAATGATGATATAAACTCATCACAAAAATATTTTTTAAGAAAGTCTGATTGTATCAAAAATGTACTTCAGTATTTTAACTGCCTATGGAGGAGAATTTCACATCAATTAAAAGAAAACAGTGTGTTCTATAATATCTGCAGTATATCCACCACAAAGTCGATGGAGTGCAATGATCAGACACACGAAGACACAGTAATTGCACTCATAATCAAAAATAAAAAGAGCTAATGAGAAAAGAAGCCAAAGTAACACAGATTTTAAAATTAGCATACAAGGACCACAGAAAAAATGAAACTGTAAAAAAGAAACAAATTAAAATTCTAAAACTGGAAAATACTACATATTAAATAAAAAGTGCACAGTTTGAATACTAAAGAGTGAAGGTTAGTAAATTCAAAGACAGATAAACAATTCTATCTGAAAAAAAGAGAAAATAATTTAAGAAATAAATGGACAAGGATTCAGTGAACTATGATTTGGTATCCAGTTGTCTAATAAATATATACCTGAAATTCCATAGGGATAAAGGAAAGATTAAGACACAAATATTATCAAAAACACCAAAATTTTTAAAGCACATACATTTTCATTTCCAAGAATTTCCATCAAATTAAACAGGATAAAATAAGAGAGACTAACAATTAAGCACAATAAATGGCTGAAAAGAAAAGGGAAAGAAAATCTTAAGAAGGAACATTATATACAAGGAACACAACATTTGTGACAATTGGATTCTCAACAGAAACAATGGAGCGCAGAAGACAATAGAACTGCACTTTTAAATACACTAAAACTTTTCTTCCAGAATTTTGCATCCATGAAAAATATTATTCAACTATGAGGTTAAAATAAAAACATTTCCCAATAAAAAAAACTGAAAACAATTTATTAACATCAAATATGCCCTGGCACAGATGATAGTGAATGTTGTTTGGGCTGAAATGAAATGATAACATAGCATTGCAAATTTATGGCATAAATCGAGGAGTTCCAAATATGGTATATATATGGCCAACCTTTTTTCTGATTTTTTTAACAACAAAAAACATAATCAGAAACATTATATTATAGGACTTGAACGTTTAGAACCAATATACGACAACAGTAGAGCAAAGGATAGGGATAATCAATGAATTATACTGCCAAAAAGTCTCTTGTTCTGTTACAATTGTAAAACATGAAACTTAGGCAAAATGTGAAAAGCATGAATGTATAATGTACTCACTAGACTAAGCACTAAAACAAGGTATACACAAATATAGCAACTATTCTAAAGTGGAGGAGAAAAAGGAACAAGGACAAAGAGCACCGCTTAAAAATGAAAGATTGCCAGATTGAATAAATATGCAACTAGAAGCTATCTGCAAAAATACATTTTAAATATAAAGACAAGAAGAACAGTCTGCATTAAAAAGCTTGGATGGCTAAACTAATAATGGGAAGAATGAGTCTATGATAGAATATTACTCGCGATATAGAAGAATATTTAATAATGACAAGAATATTAAATCCTCAGAAAGGCATAACAATCCTCTGTATGTATTTAAAAACAAAATTGTTTAAAAAATCCTAGGATATTTCAATGGGGAAGAAAAACATGCAGTGATAGAGAATGATTTCAACTGTCCATTTTCACAATTGATAAATAATTACATAAACTATCAGAATATAGAGTATATGAAGAATATTATTAACTAATTTGACCTAATAAACATTTATATAACACTTAACCCAAAATTCAGAAAAATATTTTTCTTTTTGTTTTTTTTTTTATTTTTTATTTTTTATTATGGTATTGTGGGGTACAGTTAGGGGTTAGGTATACAAAAATGCTTCGTTCAGGCACCCTTGTTGATAAAAGGTGTCTCCCCATCCCCAGACAGATATTTTCCACCATTAATCCCATCGCCCTCACCCCCCCCATAGTTTCCCACCACTGTCAGTCATTTTCTTGTGGTAATACGTTGGATGATCAAGGTCTACTATATGAGTGAGAACATGTGATACTCAGTTTTTTGTTTCTGTGAGAGGTCACTCAGTATTATAGACTCTA
>CAUYQG010183588.1:0-75213 GCA_963574415.1 Tarsius wallacei
CTTCAGTGTAGGCCCCAAACCAGGAAAGGGACATGACACAATATATATTTATGTAATTCTATGCCATTTTATCAATTTCACATAACCACAGCAAAACGGCCTATATTAAATTAATATCAGGGCATGGGGTAAAGACTGTAGGGCTTTTTTAATTATTCAGATCAAATAAGACTCTATTAGACTGCCCGTCTATTTTAGTTATAAGGATATCAAGACCAATCACCTACCTCATATCTCTGCATGTGAAATCATTCGGATTATGTTCTGGCCTTGTGTTTCATTGTGATACTATGCATACCTTGTCTTTGGTGATTAAGCATAACTATTTGTCCTCTGTCATCCCAGGATCACAAATCTTCTTTTGTTTATGGTAGTTCATTTCAACCATGGCTTCTCCCAACACCACCCTCATCCTGTAGAGAATAGCCATTAAAGAGTTTTTCAGATACACTGATATTCCCCTCACCAAAGCCTTTAACCATGCCTCAGTGGAGAGAATGCTATCCAGGCTCTTCCAACAAGTGGTATAAGGGATTCGTGAGTGAAAAACTTAACACAACCTTTCTATCTTTCTAGGACTTTCATTTCCCTCCTTTATATTTTACCCAAGAAAGTCTGGCTTCTCAATTTCATTTACATAAGCCACACTGAGTCCAGGTTTAAGTCCATCAAATGAGCAATTATCAGAACCAGTTTCAATTGTTTCAGATAAAACTTCAAAGTTATTTTGATAAATTCAGCCCAACCCAATTCTGTATTATTTCCTTTTTGGTCTAACACCCTTAGAATCTATTGGTAAGATCTTTTGGCTAATGTGCTATCTCCCCCAAGTTTAGATTGGTTCCTTTTATCCCTGGCGTCTGTTGAGACCCAATACAAGTTTGCATCTAGAAGCAATTAGCTTCTTCTAACTGCTTTGGGTGATTTTATTGCAAGGTATCCAAGAATGAGGAGACAAACTACCTATTAGATGGAGAAGGGACTGATTCTTTCCACAATGGAATTTGGGATTATTTGGTGTTCAAATCTAAATATTCAATAGGATCCATCCAAATGTCTAATTTTAAGTCTATGAATCCTGTGCCTTCATTAGTCTCCTCTGTGCACTGAGAAGCACTCATCCCACAGCCCTACAAATAATCATTTCCTCCATAAAATTCTATCCCAATAGTCACTTCATCTCCCAAACCAGCAGACACTTTGGGCAAATATAAATGAAAATTTAAAATTTTTACCACCACATGCCACAGATTACCAGTATTCCAATTTTTCTAGGCAATGAAGTCATTTCTACTTTTAAGTCTAACTAAGTCAAATACCAATTCCATTTTCCATATTTGAGGTTCTGTTACCCACACTGGTACCAAAAACTTTATCAAAGAGGGTTTGGTTAGTATGATGGTCAATTTTATGTACTAATTTGAAAGGTGTTTTTGGATGATATATTTAAATCAGTGAATTTTGAGTAAGCAGATTGCACTCCATAATGTGGGTGAGCCGTATCCACATTATGTTGAAGGCCTGGTTAGAACTAAGACTACCCTGCCCAAGCAAAAGGCCCATCAGAAGATTACTTTCAGCCTTTATCTACACCATCAGCTCTCCTGGCTCTCTAGGCTATCAGTCCTCACTGAAGATTATGGACTCACCAGCTTCCATGACTACATGAGCGTTTTATAGTAAAATACTCTCTATATGTATTTCTTCATATATACATATACTATTTGTTCTGTTTCTTTGGAGAACCCTGACTAATACACACAGGAAATCAGAAACTAACCTGGGTATTTCAAGCTGGAAGAGATTTAATATAAAGAATTAGAGGTTCACACAACTGTCATAAAGGTTGGAGGTTTAAAATTCAGGAAAGCTGGTGCTGGGTTTCAGAAAAATCTAGAAGTGCAAGAATCATAGAGAAATTACTGCTAATGATCTCAGCTCTGAGACTCAGAAGGTGAGTTTCAGGAAAATTCCCAGAAGCCACTGTCATGATCCTATAACTGCTATCTGTCAGGGCTCACACACCTGCCCACAGCTGCCTCAGAAACTCATGGCTGTTATTCCCCTTTTGTCATCCAAATCTTATGTCACTGTGTCTCATTAGCCAAATCTAGAAAATGTATTTAAAATGTAGGCATCTGGGAAATATATAAAAAATCTAAATCATGGGATCAGAGTGGGAGGAGTAAGGGGCTATTGTTACAAGAAAAATGTCTGAAAAATTAAATGTATCAGAATGTGTTTGAGGAAAGAACAATTCATGAATTGGGCAGTACTCAAAAGAAATTCAGAGAGCACCCCTGCAATGTGGGTAGTGAGTATTTATAGACAGAACACAAAGGTACAGAAGTAGCTTGAATGGTTACCATTCAGGGTTTGCTTTATTTGGACATGGGATGATCAGTTGGCTGCTCATGATTGGCTGAAGCTTGGCTACTTGTGATTGGCTGAGATGTGGTGGGTTTTCTTATATTTCTCAGTTAGATTTTTAGTTTGTTGGCCTACAGTTAGGTTACAGTTTCTTAAGTAGAGGCTCAAAGTACAAAGATAGCCTCAGGCCAACGGGTTCTTGCTTATTTAATTTAACATTACTCAATATTCAGAAGGGGCAGGGATGCTGCTGAGTTGACAACAGAAACAGAGAGTCTTTAGTGTACCTATGACAAAGCACAGCCCAGAACAGTTCCTAATCATAAGAACATAGAAAGTTAGATCTAAAAGAGACCTTAGCAGTCATGTGACCAGATCTTCCTTTGATGACAAGGAACTAACTAATGACCAGAGAAGGGCTAAAATTTTCCTAAGGTCATATTGTCAATTATTGGCATACTCAAGATTTGAACCCATAAACCAGTTAAGATTCTTTCCACCACTTAGATGTTGGAGTTTAAGTTATTTTCTGACATCTCAAAAAAAGTATAAATTGTTCTCTTTCCAACACCAAGCTCATGGGGTTTTCATCCTTCACCCCAGTAAGCTGCTCCACTACTCTAGATAATATACTCCCACCCTGTGCACATTAACAAATTGCATCTTAAAAATCGAAGTGCCCAAAGTACTTTATTTTTAGCAGGAAATCTTGCCTTATGAAAGATTCAGTCACCCCAAACAGAACTCATTTTATAGTTTTATTTCTTTTATTCTAGCCTCTGTTTTAAGACCTAGGTTCTTTGGTCACCAGAAAAGAACATTCTCTCCTCTAAGGTAAAACTTGCCTTCCATTTATCTATACAAATGAATAATGACTACAACTTCCCTAGAATCTGCCCAAAAAAATCTTCCTACACCAGGCTTTCCTTCCTCTTGGTCCACAACCACCCTAGTAAGTGCCATAAGCTTTCTTCTGAGTCTCAAATCCTTTTTTTGTTCCCCCCCATAAATCTGTCCCCACAGCTTTACCACGCTGGCTTATTATTTCTGCCCAGCTTAACATTGGCATAGCATATTATCATATGAAAAACACAATCATACTTCAATTCTTCTAATTTCAGGTGAGGGTAACTTAATTCTTTTGGAAGAAGGAAATTTGGCAACATTTCCATCCTTTGGTGATAAGAGTAGGACTGTGATTTTGCCAGGCCTACAGGAAGAATAAAAGACTACGTAAATCCTGCTTTGCCAGGCACCTGTACCCACCAGCCCTTGGGAGTTCAAAGGAGCCTAGGGATCAGCAGACAGATGAGAAGCATAGTAATGGCCAGAGCCTGATGCTGCAATGCAGACCCTCTGGAAAAAAAAGGGCTGGACCTTGACACTTAGCACTAGTCTCCCACTTTGTCCCCATAGCTAAAAGCTAAACACTTATTTCTACCTGATGATCTTATCTCAATGACATATGTGCAGAGACAGAGCGAGATGGAATGCCCCAGGAAAGGCTCAGACTCAACTTACTAACCAGCTTCATGGCAGGAGGGAATAGAAGAGAGAATGCTGTACATGCTGCATGGCTTGAGCCCTGCCTTCTGCTAGCAGAAACTTAGAAATCTGACCAGTCTGATTAGCTGCTCCTCTTCCTTAGGGTCAATGGAACAGCACCAGGAAACTGCTGAGGAAACAGAAAGACCTAGTGGGGCAAAGAGACTGAATACCTTGCCTCTGAACACCCATTGTTCTCTTGTCTTGAAGAACTCATCTTCTCACTCACAGAGCAGAGGCCAGGGGTCTGGGTGAACTGGGTGCCATGAGTTTGGTCTTTGCTAGACATATATCCCTTCTGCTACATAAACCACTACATCTTCCCTCATACCAGGGAATTACTGGGATAAGGTGATTTGGCTGAACTCAGGGTGAGTATGGAGTGCCTGCCAAGGCTTGTTCCTGATTCCTTTCCAGAACTTGTCCATTTCCCAATAGAACAAATACCAAAATAGATAAAAAATTTCACAACTCTCTAACTGACAGGAAGAAAAAAAGTCCCTGTTCAGCTTAAAATGGTTTTGCATAAGAGGCTCCAGAGAATTCTTGAAGAGATTGGCATTGGCCATGCATAGGCCAGAATGTACGCTTTCCAATTATCTGACATCCTCTTCCAACACATCCAGGGCACTCTCTGCATCTCATTTGCATCAAATTCATTTTAGTACATTTTTGATTACTACTTTATTATTCCCTTTTCAATCCCAAACTTTCAATAACAGAGGTTTATTATGTTAAATAATTCCTAGGCTTATAACAACCTTTAATCTCCACTACCCCCTCTCTTCCTACCTCCACAAACTATCTTCCTTCCCACTGCCCCTCCACCACACACACATAAGTATTCCTCATTACCACTCCTACAACTGGCATAAAGTATTTTTTTATAAAACCATCAAGGCTTAGACAGAGGCTGTCAGTCATAGAAAGGTGATCTTCAAACTTGCTTAGAAAATATTCTTTTTTTTTCACACCCACAATTTCTGATGTCAAGATAATCAACTCTTTTAATATAACTTTCAATAAAATAGTTCATGGTCTCCTGAATTGTGATTGCTATCACAATAGTGAAACATGTCCTGAGACTTTGATGATTAAGTCCAAGTTTAAAAAGCAAAGGAAAAGAAGACAGGTGCAGTAGAGAGACCTGGACAGGGCAAGAGAATAAAGAACATGGAACAAGACCAAGGAGAAGAAGAATTGAAGCCGTCACATGAACCCCTCTTAGCATCCCCCAAAGTTTGATATTCCAGTCTTAGCATGTTTACCTGCCTTCCAGTAGATTTACACATGGACAGAAAGTGGAAGGAAATATGTCCCTGGAGCTCATGGCAATCCCTACAGGAAAAGAGATCTGGTGACGAAGGAACAGTAAGCCTGACCCATATCATGTGAATGGTCATAGCCCTTCAAATTCTAATTTCTGAAAACTCACCAGCTATCTATGGCCCTGTGCTGTTCCCATCTCCAAGCAACCTATAGAATTTTGAAGTTTTTTAATAACCTAACCTTCCTGTGCTCATTGACCCACACGGAATTTTTTACCATAGAGGGAAAACTCCCCACTGAGAGAGAATTACCAAGTTCACACAGAGAGGTTAACAACCATGGAGAAAGGCTAATGGTTCCTGCTGCATCTTTCACACCCAGACTCTAGAACTGAAACTAGAGGAATGAGCGAATCTTAGGCAATGCCAGACAGGTGAAAAATGAGCTGTGAATTCCCCCCTGCTGGAGGAGGCAAGGCCTCTGGTTAAATCATAATGGCACAGTTGATGTGCTCTCAGGAGGAGGTTTGCCCCACTAATCCCTCAGGAGACAACTGTCCATGTATAACGTCTCCACCTCATTAGAGCTTCAGTTCATTTATTAAATATTGAACACGTCAGATGGTTCTCTTTGGTATGGAGGAGCAGAGTCCTTGTTCTTGGAGGGGGTTGCTGTGTATCCTCCTGAGAAAGTCCAGTTGGCCATGCTAATTGCTAACAGATTTCTCACACACTGTTATTTCTTCATCTGCCCAGGAAGTACATGCTGCACCACAGGAGATGCGGGACAGAACTTGGTTGCTAGGAGTCTTAATGATAAGTGGCAATTAATTATTCACACCAGTGAAAAGAAAAAAAAAAGTAATGAGCAGCCCCATAATGGACCTACTCTGGGAAGTTGAATAAGATGGGAAAGAAACATAGAAATCCCTGGTCACCTGGTCCATCCAATGATCTTTAGATGGGACCATGCTCTGTGGCAGAACCAGAAAGGACCTAGCCTAAGATCCTCATTTACAGATAAAGGGACACAGATCTAGAAGAAGGAAGTAACTTGCCCAAGGCACAAAGAAGGTGAGTAATCCTAAATTTTCACTATGTATCGCATTCTCAGCATTTTTCATTTATGTACTCATTTAATCTTAACAACTCTGCAAGCAGGTACCTGATAGTGCTTGGCTGATTACCAGTTACACCAAAGGTGCCAGTAGTGTCCTGCTCATCTGGAAACTCACTTCAGAGAACCTGCCCCTACGTAAATGCCTGTGCCCTGTTTGCCCTTCCGCAGACACCTGAAACAGTGAATGTCAGACTCAAGGGGACCACACCCAGGCTGAGCCCAAGCACACAGATCTTTTAACCAGTCTATGAAATATTGAAGCCATGAGACAGAAAGAATCCAATCAGCTGGGAAACAAGGAGGTACCCTTCGTGGTATGCTTTAGCAGTCTAGATTCAGTGTTCTTGTGGCCTCTGTTTCCTATCCTTGAATGCCTGTTATGATCTAACTCAAAATAAATTTCCCTCTTCTCAAGCTAGTTTCTGTTTCTTGCAATCAAAATTCTCCTGTCTAATACAAAGGGATATTATTCACCCTTAAAGAGGAAAGAAATTCTGGCATATGCTACAGCATGAATGAGGACATTATGCTAAATGAAATAAACCAGTCACAAATGGATAAATATCATCTGATGCCACTTACATGAGGTGCTTAGAGTAGTCAAAAGCAAAGGCAGGAAGTAGAATGGTGGCTTCCAGGGGCTAGAATAAGGGAGGATGAGGAAGTTGGTGTTTAATGGGTATAGAGTTTCAGTTTTACAAGAGGAAACAGTTCTACAGATGGATGGTAGTGATGGTTGCACATTATGGATATATTTAATATAACTGAATTATACACTTAAAATGGTTTCAATGGCAAACTTTATGTTATGTGTGTTTCACTACAATTAAAAACTTGGGGGGAAAAGTAATATTAAAAAGTTTTTCCTATCTAAATTAACACATACTCACACGCATGTGTACAGGCATGTGTGTGCGTGTGTGTGTGTATGTGTGCTTATATTTACATGCTGAATTGAATTAAGCAAGTTAGGCAAAAGAGGTTCTAGTGAGGAGAGAAAGAGAAAAGACTTGGCCTAAAGTAACTGAGGACTTGGACAGAGACATATCGATTTGAAGGCACAGGATATCTTCTGATCTTGAACCAATAATATTGATTATAGATAATGCCAATTAATACCTGAACCTTTCCTATGTGTTAGGTTCTAAGCACTTTATATGCATATATTCATTTAACCCTAAACCTCTAAGATGTGCACTATTGCTATTGCCATTTTACAAATGAAGAAACTAAGAGACAGGTTACCTAACTGAACTGACATTGACTAATGCTACCCAGTGGGTAAAAGGTGGAGTTGGGTTTTGAACTCAGAGAGTCCAATGCCCTCCCCTCACATCCACAGGGAACATATTCCAAGATCCCCAGATGATGCCTGAAATCGCGGATATACTATGTTTTTCCTATACAGACATGCCTGTGACAATTTAGAAATTAGGCACAGTAAGGCATTAACCACAATAACTAATAATAAAATAGAACATTTCCAACAATATAGTATAATAAACGTTATGTAAATATGGTCTCTGTCTTTCTTGAAGTATATTATTGTACTATACTCACCTGTTGTCAGACCACAGTTGACTGTGGGGAACTGACCCCACAGAAAGGAAAACCTGAGAAAGCAAAGCCAGTGGTCTAGGTGGTAGGTAGGCAATAGAGTCCCTTCTCTTTAAGGGTGCTGAAGCTCAACAATGAATTTTCAGAATTCTAGAGAGAAAACCTATTAGGAATCAGCAAACAGGGTAGACTAGGTAAGTGAAGGGTCTTGGAATAGAAATTTCGCACAAAAAAAAGGTAAGTAGAGGGGCTTGGAATTGAAATTTTGCACAAAAAAAGAGGCAAGCTATATTTATAGCTTCAATTTGTCAGCAAATATGATTTAGGTCACTGCTTCAGCAAGTCAGGTAACTCTGACTGCATTTTGATCTTTACCTCAATGTTAAGACCCATAGATCAGTACTGTTTTCTTAGAATTTCATTTGCCTACATCAGTCATGAGTGAGAGGCCATCCTAGTTTCATGGAACCAATGAGTGTTGGTGTTTTGGGAGTTGGTAGAAGACACCAGCAATATTTTATATCACCAATATGACCAATTATTTAGCCATGTAAAACCAAATTGGAAACAAGATTTTCAATTTAAAAATTCATGTGTTGTCTTAACCGTGAAAATTAAATTTATTTTGTTGTGTCTGTTTTCCAAGTCAGAGACCCAGAATCAGTCTACAAACTCATCCTGCAATTCAAACATGTTCACTACTCAGAGCTAGCCCTTTACCTTCTCTTAACTCTTGAGTAGAAAAGGTGGAATTCTTTTCCTTCTCATTGGCATAAAGAGCCAATCTGAATGGGAGGGGTTGAGGGGTGGGTGAAAATAGCAGAGGACACAAGATACAAAATGAAAGAAGCACCACTATAAGTTGAGAGAAAGTACCTAAGGGTCATATGCAGAGCTAGATAGTCATGCAAAATATTAACAACCTAAAAAAAAGAGATTGTTTTGATAAAATCATCTTAACTTTTTTCTTATGTTTGAAAGACAAGAAGATATATATATGCAATTTGCCGGAGTTCAGAATCTGAAGTACCTGGTTCACAGGCTTGTTTCCTGTGAAAACTGTTCAAGAGAATAACCTGATTTCCTGTTTTTATTAAGAGTTGCCTAACACATAATTCAGTTTCGGCCCCCTGAATATCTACCAATACTTTATAATCCAGAGAATATAAAGGAGAGTTGGGGTGGGAAGGTAGGAGACAGAAAGGAACAAAAACTCCTTTTGTAAGACAACATAGCAGACACTGTCAGCATTTTCAACTTCAACAAGAAGTAACCAAGAAGAAAATAATTTGGAAACCTAGGGCCATTGCATTCCTGTTCTTCACTCATTCCAAGATGCTATCATGCTACCAGAAACCAAGACAATTACTAAAGATTGTTTAGACCTCTAGTATCTGTTTAGGGTCTACTCTCATGAAAAAAGAAAAGTGCAAGGGGAGAGAAAAGAGCATATGTATAGAGATTCTGAAAAGGAGAACAGATCAAAGCATAGGAAAGACTAACCACCTGACACAAATACAGCATTGCTCATTACATAACAAATCTTTAGTGACTCCCCAGGAACCCCACCCAAAAACAGTTATTTTGCCTGTCTAAAATCCACTCATATCCCTTCAAAGCCCAGTCATAGTCCCTCATTTTCTTCTATGTTTATTTCTATCCATGTGACATATAGACATCTTACGTTTTTACAGTACTGTATGATTTACAAAGTTATTCTCTGCTCATTATGTCTCTTGGTTCTCCAAGTAATCTTAGTGGTAGGCATCAGAGAGCAACACCAAATTGCACAAAGACTGAGACTTTTGCCCAGATCTGGGTATAATATCTGTCCATATATTAGCTCCCTCTCTGCATCCATAGTGGACTCTGTAGTTTTGGCTTCCAGAACCCATCTACCCCTTTTAAAGCAATAAAATATAACATTCCATCTGAGAAACATTTCATCTAGTCCTTCTTTTTCTCTCATTCTATGTGCTCCAAGTAGAATCGACTCCATCTCTAGTGTCAGGACTCAGACCTGCCTATTGAGTGTCACACATTTCTTGAAATGAGTCAATAACCAAATGAGGACTAATGAGATGCTGTTTCATTTGGTTATACTGATCTTCTTTGTCTTGGTTGGATCTGCTGAAAGAAAGAGGTGATCTCTTTTCCACTAGACTTGAACCTCACAAGATGGAGGAGGCCTGATGATTCTAACAGCTGGAATCTGATATTGAAAGTAACTATGAAGGAGAAAAAAGCTAAGGGATGGAGGACAACCAGATCCTGCTGTCATTTTATGAGTCCCTGGATCAAAACACCTAGGAAGGGTGACCCCTGTCTTTTCAGTTAAGTAAAACAGCACATTTCTTTTCTTCTTTAGCTAGTTTGAATTGGGTTTTCTCACATGTCCTAATGGATATCTCACCCAATACATTGGTATGTCCCACCACCCAATATTCTCCCAAGACAAGGAAAATGAACTTCTCAGAAGATTAGAACACAAAAAGCCACACAGCCAGAATTCCAGTGTAAGTATTCCATCACCAGGTTCTGGGCTCTTTTCTCTGGCATCATGGTGCCTTTGCTCAGCTATTTTATTAGCTTGCATAATGTAATCTCTCTGTATCCTGCCTAAGTAAATTCACTCATACTCTACTGATTAACCTAGCCCACATTTTTCCCATCTCTGAACTCTCAGAACATTATTATTTATATAACTAATCCTAGTATGTAATTACATAGACTTTTGTTGTTCTTCATCTTTATAATTTTGGATACCTTATGTTTCCAAATAGACTCTAAGATATCTGAGGATGGGAACATGTTCTTACACTACATCCGTATTCCTCAGAATGCCCTGAACAATGTGTACATAGCAGGCATTATAAATACTCAATGTTTTTTATCGAATTGGCAAAAGGAAGTGCGAAGCAGGTGGGGGATGACACAGCTGCCAGATGGCTGAAAGACAAAAGAATAGAGAGATGATGAAGTTAAATCCTTTGGTGTCCTTAATATTGGCTTTGTGATTTAACGTAAACTTCAGGAATTCTTTTCAAGAAAAGCAGCACATAGTTTAGCGGTAGCTCTATCTCCCATACTGAGATATGAAAACCCTATAGAATATAACAGAGTCCTAAGTCCACAGTAGGCCTTCAACAAATGTTTAATAAAATCTAATCAAAACTTGGGCCCTAATCCAAGTTATTACTTCATAGAATATTCCCAGAAATGCTTTCTTAAAGATAATCAATAATCCAAGACATTTTTCATGACTTATTTTTCATGTTTTATTCATGTGTTAACAAAAAATAAAATTAGTAACAACTTTTTTGTCAAATATCTACTATGTGCTAGACATTGCCAGACACAGAGTTTGCATATATTATTTCCAAATTTTAAAAGAAGCTGTGAAGTATGTATTACTGACATTTTAAAAATTAAAAAAAGGAGTACCTTAAAGAAGTTAAGTGGGAGTTCTGTTTGAGGAATCAGAAAACCAAATAAACCTCCCCAACAAAAAATCATATAGAAATATGGGCTAAAATAATATAAACATCTGTTAAAGAGCTGAGCATATAACAAACCGAGAGACAACTCCAGAAACCAAAAACAAAAAGGAATCGAACACAGAGAAGGGAGTACGCAGGGTAAGTACATGTGCTGAAGCTGCAGCAGCTGGGGCAGTAGGGAGGTTCCTGGTTTCTAACAGGAGGAACATAGGTTCCCTGGGTTTTAAGCCCAGACAGGAACAGGAAATAAAATAAGAAACCAAGTTGGAATAGGGTGACCTCACAAAGTCAGGAAACTCCATGGGTTATAAGTTCAGTGAAAGGATAAACTGAAAGAAAAAAAAAAAACTATCTGCAAGTACAGAAAAAGAACAGAAATATATATATGATAATATATAATATATATGTGTGTGTATACACCCACACCCCACATACACACACACATACATACATTTGCCATAGTCTGGGCACTGGTAGAAATAAATTAAAGTTTACCTTAAAAACTTATAACAAGGAATGAGTCTTTGTGAGCACAGAGTAAACTCTGTAGAATGTGACTTTACCACCCTCAATCTCTAGAAACCATAAAAATGGTTTCAGGCCTGTTAATGCCCTTAGAGTACCTGCAAAACAAACAAACAAAACTTTCTAGGGAGATAAGTCTAAACTCAGGACACCTAGGGTTCAAATGGAAAAAGCGCTGTTAAATTAACTTATATCAAAATTCTAAAACACATAAGGAAAATCTCTTCAGTAAACAAGAGTCAGCATTTAAAACAAAACGCAGGATTAGACTTCTAAACCCTTCCAGTGATAGAGCTATCAGGAAAATTATAAAATAAATATTATAAATGGGTAATTATAGAAGGAATAGAAAATACTACAAAAGAATAACAGAAAACTTTTAAAAAGAACAAAGTGAAATATTATGTACTAAATTAAAATGTAGTGAGTTAAATGAAACAAAGTCAATAGAAACTATAAGATTTTTATTTCTGAAACTTGATGGTGAGTTCCCAAGCATTAAGTAGTATTAATATAATATTTTCTATGTCTTTTGTGTACCTAAGAAAAAAAGGTTAATAAAATATTAAATTCAGTGACCATGTTAAACAGATTAGATATAACTGAAGAGACAATTAATAAATATGGAAGTATTTGAAAGAAAATTGCCCAGAATTAAGTTTAGAGAATTAAAGACATGAAAAATATAAAAAAGGATCAAGAAATATAAGACAAAATGAATAGGCCCAACCTGTGTCTAACGGGAGTTCCAGAAAATAAAAATAGAAATAGAAGATGCACTAGCTGAAAAGATAACAGCACAGGATTTCCAAATATTGAAGAAAGCCATAATTCAGAATGTACTTATTCGTGATTACTTATTCATGGGCACAATAAGTAAAAATAATTCCACACCTAGAGACCCATTGTGAAGCTACAACTTCCAAAGTGAAGATCTTAAAAGTATCCAGAAAGAAACTCCAGGCCATCTACGAAGAAACAATAATTAGATTAGCAATAGATTTTTTTTTTTTCAGCAGAACTAATAGAAAGAAGAAGATAAAGGAATCATATCTTTGAAGTACTGAAAGCAATTAACAGTCAACTTTGAATTATTTACTAATCTAGATCATCATTCAAGAGTCAGAGTGAAATAAAAACCATTTTCAAGTAAGCTAACTCAGAGAGCTTTGCACTACCAACCACTTGCTCAAAGAATCAATAAAGAATGTACTTTAGGAAGAAGATTTCTTAAGCCAAAAAAGAACTGAAATGCATGAAAAAATGATGACCAAATAAAATTGTTATAAATGTGGTTAATCTAGATAATAATTGCAAAATTAACAATAACAATGATAATTAGCAACTATAAATCCAGGGAAATCTTAAATATTGAGCAATAAGATGTAAAAAATAGAGAGAAATAGATTCTAAGCTTCTTGTGTTGTTCAGGAGAAGAACACAGGAAGACTTTAGAATAACACAATCAAGCCTTCATTATAAGACTAACATACATGTTAGTCTTATAACGATGAAGGTGGAAGGTAAAATTTCAAATAGTAAAAGGAAAAAAATGAATAAAATTAATAATCAACATAAGACAGTAAAAGGAAAAAACATGGAAAAGGCAGAATTAAGAAAAAGCATGAAAATGAGA
Organism: Tarsius wallacei; assembly: GCA_963574415.1. Classification (NCBI taxonomy): domain Eukaryota; kingdom Metazoa; phylum Chordata; class Mammalia; order Primates; family Tarsiidae; genus Tarsius; species Tarsius wallacei. Next base: position 13,522 of record CAUYQG010183588.1, read on the forward strand.
ATGAAGAAACAAAATCAATTGCTTTATAATCACAATACTTATGAGACATTAAAAGCATATCCAATAGCATGCTGTTTATATCAATAGATAAGTCATAGAAAACCATGCCAAAAAAGACATAAATGTATGAAGAGATGCTTTCATTTTGAGAAATGAAAGTTAAAACAATAATGTATCCCATTTTTACAAATATCAGATTGGCAAAACCTTAAAATTCTGACTATTATTGTTATTGAATAATGAAAATCTTCTCACATAAGTATTATAATAATACATTCATACAATCACTTTGGAAAGTTATTTGGCAGAATCCAGTAAAGATAAAAATATGCATACCTTCAACTTAGCAACATTATTCCTAGGTATATGTCCTAGAGAAACTGTCACATGAATATATATCGACTTATATTCAGAAATACTTATTATAGCCCAAATTTGCAATGATTTTAAAAAATTATAAGCAACAAGTGTACAGCACCAGGAACATGGGAAGACAATTAAGGTTCAATGCACTGCTATGCAACTGATAACACGAATGAACTACAACAATATGCATAATAATAAATTTCAGAAATAATGTTAAGCAACAAAGTCAAGTTTCAGCAGGATATTTACAGTGTGATACTATTTATCTAAAATCTAAAACTTGCAAAACAATACAATGTGTTTTTATAGATTAATGGATGCAAAAGTGATAAATGCAAAGTTCAGGAAAGAAGGAATGAAATGGGGTCAGAGAGGAATACACAATAGACTAAAACTTAGCAAGTTATGTTTTATTTCTTTTTTAAAAAATGTGAAGCAAAAATACAAAATGTTGAAATTAAAGTAAATGGTGTGTCCATGAATTTTATTGTGTCAGTCTATACTTTTCTTTATGGTTGAAATATCTCATAATTTTAAAGAACACATACAACAACTCAGATATAGTCTGCTTGTGAATGAGCTAGGTCCCAATAACCCCTACTAAGAAGAAGAAAATGAGAAGGGAGGAGAAGGAAGAAGAGGAGGAGAAGGACAGGGAGGAATATAACAAGTTTAAATTACTTGTCCAAGATCATATGACTAATAGGTTACTGGGTTAATATATCAACTCAGGCAGTTTGACTACAAAACCCATTTCTTTTTCTATTCTGCCAGTCTGAATGAGCAGATTTTATTAGTTTGAATGGTCTTTTTGGTTTGGAAGTATGACTCTGGTCCTATGACCCCTCATCTCTTTGTGAGCACATCTTGATTCATCCCTAACCTCCTTTCTTCTCACCCAGTTTCACTCATTTTTCTCCCTTTTTAATCCTGGAAATCAGAAGCAGGCACCATGGCATTGGCAAAAGAGTCTGAATTAATGATACTATGAATATTAATAAATGAAGGCTGATGGAACCATCCCCAGAGCACCACCATCTTAGAGTTTGCATCTGAAAATGTGCACTGTTTTCACTGTAGAAATAATCTAATAATACCTTCAACTTATAATTCAATAAACTTAAGTATTTGCCATGTGCTTTCTCAGAGCCTACAACTGTGCTCACAGTTGTATGATCTGGAAACAGGAAGAAATTAGCCAGTGATGCCGATGATACTGAATGAGAAAACACTGCACATGATGAAAACTTAGAAAGGGAAAACAAAGCCCTGAGGCTTTCAAAATATAAAGAAAATAAGAGTTTGAATTTTTTTTAAATGTAAGCTATATATAAACTAGTATATATTCATCTTAGGAAAAAAGTATTCCAAAACACAAATATTCATTGGGAATGAAAAACAGGCTGAAGGGAACTGGGGAGTGATAGATAAGAATGAATGTTGGTGATAAATATAAATAAGAAATGAAATTTCAATGTGATATTCCAATTAAAGGGGCCATTGCTTTGTTGCTGCTGTTGTTTTGATTACATAAGAAAAGGGACTGTGCCCCAGGAAAAGCAAATAATCATTCATCCTTTAAAGACTGTTTAAACTGTGCCTAGAATGCACACAGAACTGGTGACAACTTGGGAACTATTAATAAATAAAAGAATGAAAATTGTTCTGCATTGGACAATCCAAATGGCTAATGGGAAGGTGTCTCAGAGTCAACTCACATTTACTCAGTACCCACTAAAGGTAAGAGCTTTCAATCTAGTTTGGTTTCACTCTTGACTGGAATTAAAGGAAAGAGTATGTATTAGCTTTACTATCTGTACCTCTTGACAGGAGTAAAAAGCTTCCCAAGAAGCACAACTCACATATGTGTTTTCCTAATTTACTTTTAATCTCAAGTTTACAAGTTGACTGACCCTGGCACACCAGCCACATCTGTAATAGCAGTCTTCGTCTCCACTGCCTTTGTCAAGAGGGCTGGGAAACATAAAGTGAGTGATCAGGAAGAGAGCCCCTTTACTGTTAGAACCAACAGTATGGTATGTTTGGAAGGTTGCCTAACAGCACTTCCCCAGTCTCTCTGCTGTTGTTAGAATTTGCTCTTTCAAATCAAACTGCTCCTCCACCAGGCCCTGCCTTTTCTCCCTGAATGCAATGGGGAAAGGTAAAAAGTTTCAATATGCCTCTAACCAATAGCACAGTGCCATTTATAGCAGAAATTTTCCTCTCAGCCTCTACCAAAGTGCAACATGGGATATTAGCCATTACTAGTTCCCAATCTAAGACAATGAAGGAAGCTACCCATCAGAGCCTAATGAAGTCTCCATATGAACAAGGGGATAGGGGATAGTGGTACATTGGGGAATGAAAAAAAACAAAGAAAAACCTTGCAGAGACACAAGATGGAGAAGTGGCTCTATGTAGCAACAGCTGGGAAAGGCAGTCTGGAGATCAGCATGGATCGCAGTTTGACCAATAAATAGCCATGTGGCACCAGAGTTTAAGCAACTCTAGAGGTCTAGTTCAGTTCTAAGCTTAACAATAAGCAAGAGTTCATATGGACAATACTTACTACACACGAGGCACTGTGCTAAGTGCTTTGCGGACATTAACTCACTCAATTGTTTGACCACAACCCAATTATGATCATCAACATTTTAGAAATGAGGAAATGCAGCAGAGAGAGATTAACAAGCCAGTGGAGGTTCACAGGGCTAGTACTCTTGCATAAGTAGGATTTGAACCCAGGCAGTTGTACATCTGTGAACAGTTACATAACATTGCCTGGGGCACTTGGGAACACAACATCGGGGCCAAAAAGAAGAGCCACAAAAATGAAATAAATATGTTTTTAAAACAAGAGTTATAAGGTTTACTTTAAGAAAGTCAGCTTATTCATACTGAAAGGAAAAAAAAGGAAGGCATACTCTCTGGAGAAGAAAGGGAAGGAAAAAGTAATATGGTGTGCACTTTCATTCATTTTAAACTCTTGCACTACAGAAATTTACTCAAAATGGGCACATGGACTTTGACAAAATTGCTTGGGCAGTTTAAAGTAGTTATTCCAATTGAAGTATTAACAATTCAAGATAGGTTTATACTTGTTTGCATATGTTTAGTGATTGTGAAAAAAATAAAATCCATTTTTCCTACACTGCTTCATGTTTCATAGACAAGTGCACGTTTGGTGGGGGTGGGGGTTATGTATGTCATAAAAATGAATGTACAGTGCCAAAAAAAAAGGAGTAGAAATACTTCCTGATTTTACATCATTATCTTTTCTTTTTCTGAATGTCTCCCAACTTCCCCAGGCTGTATTAGACCTCAACAGACAACTAAGAAGAGCTCACCATGTATCAGGTACTAGGTGAGGTCACAAGGGCATATGATTTCACCCCAAACGAAGTCATCATCTCATAGTACAGAAGAGTGTAGAAATAAGAGAAATATAATGTAGAAACAATAAATTCAATAAAGGGAAAAATTGACTGCAGAAATTCAAAGGACAGAAAGATTATATCTGATGGAAGGGGTTATGAAGAGGTTTCTAATAGTAAACAGATTGAATTGGGTCCTAGGTAGAATTATGACAGGAAAAAGGCATTCCAGGAAAGAGGGTCAGCATGAATGAAGGCACAGTAGTGGGAAAAAACAATGTGTATTTGAGAAACATCAAGGGGTATAATTTGCCTGGAATGTAAGATGCTTATATAACAGAAGTGGCCAATATAGTTGGAAAAGTAAGTTGAAGTCATAGGGTAGAAGATCCTCAGTTTTTAAGTCCTGACAAAGCTAGCTATGAAGATTCCTGTACAGTGGAGTGGCAAGGTCTCAGATAATATACTATAGAAAAATCCCTACACTAGTAGCAGCATGGACGGTGGATTGAGTTAGAAAGAGTCCTGAAGTAGAGCACTGAGGAATCTTCACACTTGAACTATAAGCCTCAGACCTAGCCAACTACTGTTTCAAAACCTGCCTTTGCCCATGGAAGGGACAAGGCAAGAGAACAGAAATGAATCCACGGCCTGTCCCTGCAGGAAAAAAGGCAAATTGGTAAGAAGTAAAGTGTGAAGGTGTCTGCCATATGACCAGCCTGTGACTCTGCAAGCTAGTCTCAAAAGTAAAAATTTCCTGGTTACCCTGTGACTATACTCCTGAGCTCAGACAGTCCCTTCATATTGAGTTTTACTATCTCTGATTTCTTCTCATTTTTCCCTCTTACTTGTGTTATTGTTGTTTTAATACTGTATATTTATTTGCTTGTTTTTTTGTTTGTTTATTTTTAGACAGGGTTTCACTTTGTTGCCTAGGCTGCAGTGCAGTGGCATTGTCATGGCTCACCACAGCCTTAAACTCCTGGGTTCAAGTGATCCTCCTGCTTCAGCCTCCAAGTAACTGGGACTATAGCATGTACCACCACACCTGGCTAATTTTTCTCTTTTTTTATTTTTTGAGTTGGAGTCTCACTCTGTTGCCCAGACTGGAGTGCAGTAGCCGCTCCTGGCCACTGCAGCCTCGACCTGCTGGGCTCCGGCGATCCTTCCGCCTCAGCCTTCAGAGTAGCCGGAACTACAGGCACGTGCTACCATGCCCGGCTGATTTTTTGATTTATTGTAGAGATGAGGTCTCGCCAAGTTGCCCAGGCGGGTCTCGAACCCGCGGCCTCAGGCAATCCACTCACCTCAGCTTCCCAAAGCGCGGGATTACAAGCTGGGCCACCGAGCCAGGCTTTTTTCTCTTTTTTGTAGAGACAGAATCTCGCTTTATTACCCAGGCTTGCCTCGAACTCTCAGCCTCAAGTGATTCTCCCGCCTTGGGCCTTTCAAAGTGCTAGTATTACAGGCATGAGTCTTAACCTTGCACAGCCCCTGCAAACTGATACTGTGGTTGATCAGACTCCTAGACTCTTTATTCCAATGCTGCCCCGGGATGGTGCCTTCAGATTCATCTGCATTCCACACTGTGAAGCAAAGAGCCATTCCAGCTCCACCTTTATCCAGGCCAGGTTCTGAACCCCTTGGGACTGGGACTCCAGAGCCCCACTTATCAGGAAAGGTTAATAGACACTGTTACCGCAAAAGAGAAGCACTTTCCACGTGTCTCCACCTCCAAGGCTTATACAAAGTCACCCTAAGTGGCAACCAGACTGGCATCTCCTGACTCTCAATCCAATAGATGTTTGTCAGCAGTTAGATTGCATAAAGTGTTATCAATCTAAATTACAGATGAAATCAAGACTACAGTGACTACATAATTTTTATCCACATCCTAAAACACTTTATTACATCACTCTGCCTTGCTCATTAATTGTTTCATTCAATCATCTTGGCTTTCCAAATGGATTGAATTCTTAGAGGTCAGAAACTAGATTGTCTTCTTGCATCTCCAGCTGCCCAGTGTAGGCTAGACACAAGATGGACTCCCAACAAATATCTAATGTGCTGGTTGGTTACAAAGAAGAGATAAATTTTTACACCCTTTGTACATAAATATATGATGTAGCATTTCACTGGTGTACATTAGGAGGGTAAAATCATGAGCAGGTCTTTTTTTACTCTTTTTTAATCTTGGTAATTTTGATATATTAATATTATGCTCTTAATGAAGTAAATGAGAACTAATATCCTCATTTACCACCAGCAATTAAGGAAACCTGGGGTGATTCTTATATCTGTAGATGAGAAGACCAGCTGTTGAATCATTTCTCAGCAACAATAACTAATCCTTTGCTGAACTGAGCAAGGTGTATCCCCTGCCTCTTTCCACCTGTCCCCATTCTTTACCTGTAATAAAACTGCAGGTGTAGAGGGAGTTTTCAATCTAGAATCTGGTACTTTGAACAAAGTGGAAGTCATTTCCCCTTTGACACTCATAAAATTAATGGCCCCAATGAGCTTTCCCCAAAATTAGGGAGAACTAATGGCAGAATTGTTGAGTTTTGTAAAATCTATCACATAAATTAGGACATTGATGAGTAGTGTTTTGAACTTTTCCTCCACTTCTAAGTCAATATATGCTTGAAAATCCAGTAGCAAAAAAAAGTAAGTTTTGCAGAAATTTTGGAGTAAATGGATTATTGATATATATTAGCACTAATCACATTTACTATTACAATTGTATTCCTTTTTTTTAACAAATAGCTCTACACACCTTCATGGTTAAATATAAAAAACAATAAATGAACAAAAACATTCCAGCACCTCCGGCATTTGAAAGTAGAATTTGCTGGGATATAAAACCAATGAGTTATTTGTCATGCAGCTTAATTCTGTCATAAAATGCTAATCAGCCTTTCTGTCACTTTGCTCTTGCCCCATATCTTTTTATGAGAACATTAACATGGTTATTACAGAGCAGAGACTCTTATGGCTACAAATATACTTACCATTTATGTATATTTTTGTTTTAAAAAATGCCGCCAAGAGCCCTAGATGCCTACTTAGCCATAATCCTAGTTTCTGGCACAAAGGTCTTGAGTCTGCTACACCATCTGGATGGTGGCATCAGACAGTCACAGCCAGGGTCGGCTTCCTCTTGTTCAGATCTTTGTGCCAGAGTCAAGCTTCAAGCTTTTCCCCCTATCTTAGCATAGAGGGACTGAGCAATTGAAGCTTCCTGAGGCTTCCTTTATGAAGCTGGGGGTTGGGAAGAGGCGAGAAGAGTCTATATTTTAGGTGGCTGTGTTTTAACAGTTTCTGCAATAGAAATATAGATCCTGAAAGATAGTTTCCCAAGGGCCTTTCCAGGAAATGAAGCAGTACAGACACCAAAATTCCTCCTCACACACAAGTGCAATCAACATTTTAAGGCAACTCACTGATGAACGCCTATAGTACTGAGTGATTCTTTCCAACACCAGGCCTTTACTAGGGCTATCAGGCAACTTATATCTCAGTAACTTTCTCTATAACCCAAAAAAAAAGTCTTGCAAAGACACATCAAATATGGGCTTTGAACTTAGACAGTTCTGAATCTGAACCTTGGCTTCATCACTTACTGCGTCCATGGCTCTTATCAAATCATTTGACTTTTCTCAGCTTCTGAGTTTCTGTTGTTGTTGTTATTTGTGAAGTTGTTGCAAAGATTAGGAATAATGTATAAAAACCACTTGATACGAAGTAATGGTAACCATTATGAATATTCTTATAACTACTGCTATTATTATTGACTTTCAATCAGAACCAAGTTTGTTGTTCAGTTGCATTAACTATATTCTAGTATAATTCCTTCTGTTCTTCTTTCAAATCTCTGTATTCTATTTGCTTGTCTACATTTTTAGCTCTACTATTGTACATGTTTATATTTGGGCTACCTCAGGTTCTCTTTGGAAGTAAAGAAGACATTGTAAGTAAATGTTTTCATTGTCTTGTTAAAAAAGAAACGAAAAAAGAGTCTTTAATGTTCTTGGTGGCTCAATCCCTGCTTTTTTATTCCAACCAAGAAGTGTCAAGGACATCAGTCTTCTAAGCCCTGTCTCCCTCTCCCCAGCTAGTCACCAGTCTAGAAATCTGTATCTAAATTCCACTTTGCATAACACCCAGACATTTGAATCAGTTTTTCTCATGTTATGCAGATGGGCAGAAGGAAGCATGATTCATCAGCCATTCTCATGTTGAGTGACCTGCAGGCAAACTCTTCAGATGATTGAAAACATTTTCAGTTTCCATTCGTATATCTTTGGGACTGTGCAGGCCCATCCCAAAAGTATAATAATAATGACAACAATAATGATGATGACAATACACCAATTAACATATCAGGAATTATCAGAGTTGCCAAGCTGATTGGACCAAGGGACCACAGCAGACAGGTCTACCTTCTCGGTCACACTCTTCCTTTGCTGTCACCGGGTCCCTCACAGAGGCAGTAGAAGAGCATCCTAGTGGGGAAAGCCTGCAAGGGAGCCAGAGACACTCTGAGCCCCCTTGCAGCTGCCTATCTCTCCTGCCAGTGGCTGTAAGATGTCCAGGCAATCAGAAGTCAATTGTCATCAAGAAGAAAATTCCTGTCAAGAGCCACTTAAATTGTGTCACTCAGGAGGAAAAATCGATCCCAACAATCCCACAGACGTTACTGATTTGGAAAAGTCTCCCCATCCTCTCTTCACTCACACTAAGTAGCTATGTTGCTGCACTTAACAGGTTGTAAGAGAAAAAGGAAAATGCAATCCCACCACTGGGCAAGCCACACACCCACCCCAAAGCCTAGCTCATCACTCACACCTCGATATCCTCTCCAGTCAGAAAGAACAGGAAAGAAATGCTTCAGCACGGAAGTTTGAATGAATTTTATAATTTCTTTTTCTTAGGTAAGTAAATTTTCTTCTATCCTCTATTCACTATCTCACTCTCAAAATGCAAACTGGGTTCCCCTTTCTTTTTTCTGCTTTCTTTTCTTGAACACTCATTAAGGGCTCACAAAAGGTGATGCCTTGCAGATTGGAGCGGGCATTCTTTCCTGCTTCTGACCTGTGTTCCACAGAGAGCGATTAGAATCAGTAATAATAATAAGACACGGATGCAGGCTGCTTAGCACGGGCAGCCTGATAAGTATCCAAGTAAGCAGACCTCTTCTGGGAGGAGGGAGCTGTTATGTGTTACTGCGTATTCTGGTCTCATAAAAACTCCTTCCTTTGCAGTCAATGTCTGTGAAACTTGTCTCCTCCAAGAATTACTCAGTCTTTTCACGGGTATGGGAGGCAAGGTGTTTTGTGGGACTTCTTTGGTCATTGTTATTTTGTTTTTTAAACTTTTTGGAAGCAGATCTACTGTCTGTAAATTAACTTTGAAAAAACTCCAAATGCATAATATATTTAATACCTTCCTTTACATATGGCAGAAACACAATCTGGAATGGATGGCCATTCTGATTAATCCTGGTAGCTCTGAACTTGGGTGAAAGTGGACAGAATAAATCAGGATTCAATAAAAGAAAAGAATAATACATTGACTTCTTTTTTTAAGTACTTAGAGTTTGGCTCATTTCTATTAAAGACACTGTCAATCAGCACAACAAAACCAAATACAAAATATTTTCATCCAAATGTTCAAGAAAAAAAATTAATTGTTGAAATTTTTGGGATCAATATTAGCAAAGTCTCCAAAAAATATGAGGTCGCTGTGTTCTCAGGCTGACAACATGACATAACCCTAGGCTAAAGGACAGTAGAGTGCAGAACAACCAAGTAACTGGTAACCACAGTAGTTATAGAGAACAGGACACCAAGAATCAAAAGATGTTGCATCCAAAATATTATCTCTGTAAGAGACTTCAGAAATTGTCAAATCCAACCTGATTGTTTTGCAGAAGAGAAAACTAGGTTTCCAATTGCTTAAGACTTGGCACTGAGAACACCCAATTTAAGAGCAGAAATATAACTAGAACTCAGGCAACATGACCTCCGATCCAGGGCCTTCTCACTGTGTCACCTTCACCACAGGTAGAAAAGACAACAGGCAGATGGAGAGTATAGACAATGACTCCTGATGTCCCAAGGGAGTGAGACCCACAATCCAATGTCTGTGCCACGGGAGCAGCCAGTGTCTACATTCACAAGGGGAAATAGCAACAACTGTTGGAAAGAAAAATACTGTGAAGGGCTGCAAGTCAAAACAAGAAACCATAGTAACAAAGTCACAACAAACAGATCTTAGAAACTGAGCCCGCAGCATCACTCTTTGCAGGACCTGCTTTTGTATTTTAAAACATATTTGCAAAATGATATTTTCTTTATTGCATATCATTATTAGATTAGTTGATTGTTTATTTTAATGTGTTTATTTATAACATAGATCTTGAATTTATTAGTTCCATCATTTTTCTGTTTATGACTTTATTAATTTCCGAATTTATTTCTGTTAACTCCTTCTATCTTACCTAGGAATTTTTAGTGTTTCTGTTCTTTTTCTACTTTCATAGATGGCATATGCATGTCCTTTTGTTCTTTCTTCCTTATTACTATGAATATTTAAGTCCACACTTTTTGATTTGGTGAGTTTAACTTTAATTATAACCCTCATATTCTGGTACATGTGATCTTCATTATTTTAATTTTCCAGATATCCTCCAGTTCCAGTTTTTAGTTCACTTTTAACCGAAGAATGGTTTTAGAAAGAGATTTCAGTTAACTAGTGGCAGAAATCTTTGTTTTCTAATTTGGTAATTAATCTTCAATGTTATTGTGTTAGATTCTGAGAATGTTATCTATGGTTTTGAAAACTGGAATCTTTCTATAAAGCCTAATATAGTTCCACATTTGCAAATGTTCCACAGTACTTGTTAAGAAGGTTTTTTCTGTTGTCAGGGTTTGGTGCAGTATAGATTGATGCAGCTATATCGCTTAGACCTACCTTTTTAATTACATTTTCTAGGTCTTCCACATCTTTACTTACTCATTTGTCTACTTAATTTGTCATTAAGCTGAGAGAAAAGTTATTAAAGTCTACTTCTACTAATATGTTTTGGTCTATTTCTCATTGATAGTTTTTGCCCTATTTGCTTTGATGCTGTTATTGGATTGAATGAGAATTAAGTCTTCATTAAGAATAGTACCTTCATGATTTTAACATGTCCTCTAAAACCAATCACAGGAGTTCAAGGTTGTTTGCTATTAATAAGAGAAGAAAGACAAGAGTTTGGAAATTTAGTGACATTAGAAAATTGATCCTTACTTGTACTGCCTCTTTTATAAAGCTTTCCCCAAACCGCATGACCGAAGTCACCTTCCCTTCAAAGCATTTGGATGGTAGCTTTCTAAGGCTCTTAAACCCCTGCCTTTTGATAGTTTAAGAGTAAGTTTAAGAACTTGCTATAAAGCTGGACACTTCTTTATCTTTATAGTCCTCATAGCACTTAGCACATTTCATTGCTTTGTATCTAACAGATGCTTAATAAATAGCAGGTAAACAGAATTGATGCATCAAAATAATAGTTTCTGTAGCTTTCTAAAATATGCTCATGTATTAGTCAGGGTTCTCCAGAGAAATAGAACCAATAGACTAGATATAGATATATATTATTGATATATACCAATAGATAGATAAATAGAATAGATAGATAGATTTACCACAAGTAATTGACTCATAAGATTATGGAGGCTAAAAAATTCGAAGTTCTGAACTGGCAAGCTAAAGACCCAGGAGAGCCAATAGTATACTTCCAGTCTGAGTCCGAAGGTCTAGGAACAAGGAGAGTTGATGATATGAGTTCTAGTCCAGGTCTAAGTCCAAAGGAAAGATAAGACCCATGACCCAGCTCAAAGAGAAAGCAAAGTCTTCCTTACTTTTTTTTTGTCATATTCAAGCCAGATTGGATGAGGCCCACCTACATTGGGGAGGGCAATGTACTCTACTCAGTCTACTGATTCAAATGTTAATGTTATCCAGAAACAGTCTCACAGACATCTTCCAAACAATGTTTTACCAAATATCTGTGCACAAGTGTCCCAGTCAACTTGATACACAAAATTAACATCACACTCCCTAATGACACAGATGAACACCTAGATTGATGTTTTGTCTATAATGACACTAGATGCTATGTCTACTTCCCCAAGCACCTTTTTCATTAATGCTTTATTCTCAAACACAGGAAAGAAGAAAGACAACCACAGAAGTCCAGGATTGCTTTTGACTTGGAATGCAAATGTTTTGAAGAATTTATTTATGTGGTATATATACTACTACGGTAGAGAAAGGGAAGAAACAGGAGTCACAAAGTGACAGAAAGTTCATGTTTTCATGGAGAGTGGAAAAGGAACTCAAAAGCAAATTTCTGCCTCAGCCAATCACAAATATACCCAGAGATGAGTCATCCCTCAGCAAGAAAGCACTTGTAGTGAAAGTTTAGAAATGTCCAGTAGGAAAGCACTTTAACGAAATGGAGAAATCATTTTTCATGCAGGCTCAACAGAAAGAGCTTTTTCATTTCCTGCCCTAAAACTATAAAAAAAATTTTAAGTCAAAAATTTTAAAAACCACTAACTTCAAGATAGCTCTTTTATAATAAAAATCACCTTTCTATTTCTATGAGTTGCATAAAAGTAGCCATAATTTCTAATGTGGCTGCATTAAACAGAATGATATAAGATTAGCTAATAACTACAAAAGAACAACAGAGATAATGTGAGCAACATTAGGCTTGAGCTCTGAGTATACAAGAACCTGGACTCGTGTATATGTACCACATTTTTTTTTTTTTACTTATAGTCTCTCTCTGAGGATGTTAAAGTAGTGTTCTACAAAATATCTCTTCTCCTTGCATAGTTTCTGTTGCTTCCAATTTGTTGTTTTTTGGTTTTCTGTTTGTTTGCTTGTTTTCCTTCTTCTTGTTTTGTCTCCATCCTTCATGTGAGATTCTTTCCTTTAATGTCTGGTGATCCAGGCCTTTTACTTGGGAATGACTGTCTAAGGAGCTGACTGGATGATGTCTGGGGGTGGGGTGGGGGGTAGCTATTTCCTTGTCAGGCATAAAGAAAGGATTTTGCTTGTGCCATTTCACTGGGGAACCCCTGAAAATTCTTCAGTTTCCCTCCAGAAGGATACTCTTTACTCCCGGGTCCTGGGAACCAAATGTGGATGAACTGATGATCAAGCAACTGGTTTGTACATAGACTTTCAACTAACCCTCCTGTTCTCAGTATGAAATTCCCACCAGGAACTGGAGCAGTGTCCCCAGTTTGAAGTGTCTCCCTCTTACCCATTCCAGGGAATAAAATTCCAGTCTTACACCTGAGTATATAGGTGGACAGTCACTTCTTAGCATTAGGCGTTCAAAAGACTTGAGATCTAACTGCTTTGAAAACTGACTTTCAACAAGTGTGTCTGCCTGTAGTTCCTTTCTTGCCCTGATTTCCAGAAATATCTAGTCGTGCCAAGTCCTGAGACTTTGGGGAGTTTTGCTTTGCAAACCAGACAACTTCTGTGCTCTCCTCAGTGCTGGACTGGAATCTACCTCTGTTGAATCTGCTCAACAAGATGGCTACCTCTTGCCCATCTGTTTTCCACCATCCAGAATGCTGCCTCCTCCAGTGTTCTTTCCATCCAGGTGCACTCATGTCTTCAGAATCATCCCTTTGGTGCTGTTTTGTGGAGTTCTGGAATGTGGAGGAGCCAAATGCGACTTTTAAATCTGTCATCTTTAAATGGATGTTGAATTTGAGTTTTAGATTTCTCATCAACTAGGGAAGTGTTATAAAGCGTGTGTGATTCCCACATGAATAGGTCCTGCTTTCTCTCACATGAACATGCTCCTTGATGCCATTTTATTATTAATTCCTGTCTTTTTTCTTTTGCATTGTTATCAGTGAATGTGTCTCTATGATTCCATTTTTTTTTGAGTTGGAGTCTCACTCTGTCACCCAGGTTGGAGGGCAGTGGCACAGCCTCGACCTGTTGAGATCCTTCAGCCTCAGCCTTCCAAGTAGCTGGAACTACAGGTGTGCGCTACCACTCCCAGCTAATTTTTGCTTTATTGTAGACACGAGGTCTTGCCAAGTTGCTCGGATGGGTCTCGAACCTGTGGGCTCAGGCAATCCTCTCGCCTCAGTCTCCCAAAGTGCTGGTATTACAGGTTGAGCCACCGAGTCTGGCCTGATTTCATTTTTTTTAAGTTGTTTTTTTTTTTAAAGAGAAAACAATGAGTTTTCTTTGTTTCTTTTATATTCCTCAAGGCTGTGCCATTAGCAACATGAAAGTTCACGGCTGTTCTATTTTCTTAGTAGGTCACCTATATTATAAAACGTATCTTTTTGTTCCTTTATGTTCTTATCACTTATTTTACTTGATGTTGCTAAATTTCTTTCCTTTTTGCTCACAATTACTGGCTTATCTTTTTTCCCATTATTTTGCTTTCCAATCTTTTTGTTTATTCCTCTTTTTTTTTAACTACATATTTTTTATTTTAAAATTGTGGAATACAGTTAAGGGTTAGGTATACAAATATGCATTGTGCAGGTACCCTTGTTGATGAGGTGTGCCCCCCGTCCCCAGACAGATGTCGATTACTGTTAATCCCACCTCCCTTCCCCTCCCTGCCCCCCCATAGTTTCCTGCCACTGTCAATCCTTTTCTTTTCTTTTTTTTTTTTTGAGTTGGAGTCTCACTCTGTCACCCAGACTGGAGTGCAGTGGCATGCTCCCGGCCATCGCAGCCTTGACCTGCTAGGCTCCGGCGATCCTTCTGCCTCAGCCTTCCAAGTAGCTGGAACTACAGGCGCACGCAACCATGCCCGGCTAATTTTTGATTTATTGTAGAGATGAGGTCTCGCCAAGTTGCCCAGGTGGGTCTCGAACCCGCGGGCTCAGGCAATCCACTCACCTCGGCCTCCCAAAGCGTGGGATTACAGGCTGAGCCACTGAGCCCGGTCCAATCCTTTTCTTATAGTATTATGATAGTTGTTCAAGGTCCACTTATGAGTGAGAACATGTGATATTCAGATCTTTGCTTCTGTGAGAGATCACTCAGTATTATAAACTCTAATTCCATCCAGACTGGATTAGAAAAATATGGTATATACACAATGGAATATTACGCAGCCATAAAAAAGAACAATATTATTCCTCTTTTTTTAAGACCCAATCTCCCATTTTATTTCTTCTAAGAGCTAGATAAATCTAACCTATTATGTTTATTATGACATTCAAAATGTTTGTACCTTCTCTCGTCATCTTATTCTTGTTTTCTATTTATCTTTCTCTCTTGTTTTCTCCTCCCCCTCATTTTCTCCCCATTTGTTGGATTGATCATATTTAATTTTCTGCCTTATGTTTTGGAAGTTATATACTTTCCATTTTTATTCTGTTTCATTTCTGTTCAAAGCTAGGAAACATACAAATAAAGGACTGATATAACTAGACTTAAAGTGAGTCCTCAGATGATGGAAATGGACCAGGATGATCAACAAAGAATGTAGCAGGAGTTTCCATGGCTCAACGTTTCAAGCAGAAGCTAAAGCCATTAAAGTTTTAAAAATGTGGAATCTTTTATTAATGAAAACTGTAGGAGCTATCTGCTGGAAACCCTCAGGGTCACATATTAGGAAAAGCAGGAGGGACAAGGGACCACTTCTGTCCCTTGTTCTGTTCTGTTCTTGATTCTGTTGTAAATTGCCTTCACCTAGTCTTCCCATCTGAACGTGTGCAGGGCACTCCCTCTTTCTCTAGCTTGAATTTTCCTCAGCTCTGTGCTTTCTCTGCTGACCCTCCTGCCAGAGACAAAAGGAAAGAGGAAGAGATACGGGCTTTGAGAGAGAACAAAGACTGTGGGCTGAGGATGATCTGCCTCCTGTGTGGTGAGCTCTGGGCAGCATCAAGGGTGGCTGGGCATCCCTCTACCCGACAATTATATCTGCTGGTGTGGGCTGTCTGAAAGGAGGGTGCTAACTGCCTGGGCCCTCTGTCACTGTGAACAGTGAGCAGGGCACATTTTTCCAGGAACCAGATATTGAGAAATAGTCTATTACAAGCAGTTCATGCAATTAAATAGAAATCTGTGAGGATTTGCTAGCAGCTGTACAAGTTTGAGATCATACTGTATATGCTGAATGAATAAAAGTTGACAATTAGGTTGCCTTGAGATTGGGAACCTGTGCAATAGGGCTGCCATAGAGGTCAGGCTGTCTTTGGAAGGTGGAGTTAAGGGACATTATAATGGGAATGAATGTCAGTCAGACAGAGAGAGGCCACAAGAGCCCTGGGCAGACGTTAACATCTGCTGGGAGACGCTGGCTCCTTTCAGAGATCCAACATGTTTTCTGGTGGTGAAGGTCCTGGTCTGGCTTGGCTTGGGCCTGAGAGTTGCTCTTATGTACAGGCTGGCATGTTGATACCTCCCCATTTTATTAGCCTCTCCCACCAGAAGCCATTGAAGTCTGGAAAAGGTGGGAGAAGTGAGAGAGGAGTGTCAAGAATTCTGGGATATGGAAGTTCCTTATGGCATCAGCTGATAGGTGAGGGCCACCTGGATCACCTCAAGGCTCAACATGAGGAATATATGGGGACATGTGTGGCAGAGGAGGCTGTGTCCCTATGCAGCCTGGGTGACCTCATAGTCATTAGCACCTGGGCTCAGCTGGCATCATGATGCAGTGCTCCCAGGAGGAAACACAGTGGGCTGGGTCAAGAGGAGAGTGACAGTAGGAGTCCCAGGCAGGGCTCTGAAAGGCTGGAGACCCTAGAAACTTTGATCACAGTCATCAGAGTGACAGGCCACCAACAGGTCAGCCAGTAAAGCCAAGACACTATTGAAGGACCAAGGCTGGTATTCAACATAAAACTCCGAGGTTAGAAGGAAATGATGATGGGTAACCAGGGGCAGGGCACCAGCCAGGGGTGAGCTCAGGGGTATGGTGGGGTGGTAGCCAGGCAAGGGCAAAGCTGGGGGAGCATGTGGGCTCGGGTTTAAGTACCCGTGGGCTAGGATTTGTGCTCAGTTATGTATGATACACAATTTAACCCCTAGTTCATTCCTGTGATGGAGATAATATTGTCTCCATTTCACAAATGATAAAACTTAAAGTTAAAAAAAAAAAAAAGTGACTGTTCCAAACCATCATAAACAAAGGTGAACCCGAAAGAGCCAATCCTTCAAGATGGATCCCGAGTGGCTAACTGGGCTTAAATTTAAAATAAAGCCAAGTAGTCATTTGCTGACTAGAGGGCACACACATACTCTGTGTTCCCTGAAAACCTACACCTCTCTTTAACTCCGGGACTTTCAGAGATCACCTGAACCAACCAATCAGAGTTCACCTGAAAAACCAATCAGAGTTCACCTGCTTTGACCAATCATGGCTCAGCTGCCTTTTCCAATCAGGGTTAAGCTGTAGCAACCAATCAAAACTAATGAAGTTTGAATCCTTCATTTGCATAGATGAACCTGATTGGGAACCTGGGCAGGAACACCTGGGCAGGAACTATTATTAATAAACAAACTTTCCTTTTGTTATCTGGACTGTATCATTTATTTTACAAGGAAGACTACATCTCCTTGGTGTGCAAACTGTTTACTGAAATAAAGTCTCTTTCCTCCAAATTCCATTTAAGAGAACTTTTGTTCATGTCATACAGTTAGCATGTTAGGTCTGATTCAGATCTATATGACTCCAAATTTCCTATCCGTTCCACTTAACATTTCTGAGAGTTCTTTTCCTTCCTGGTAGAACCAAGGAGGCTGGACAACATCAGCGCTTCTTAAACTTTAGTTTAAACCCACCTTTCATCTGTGCTATTATTTGTGTAAAGTTTCCCTTAATTACTTGTACTTTTAATTAGTTTATTGTGGGAAAATTTGCACAAGTCAAAGTTTACCATTTTAAAGTATATAGTTAAATGGCATCAAGTACATTCATGCTGCTGTGCAACACTTTTTAGTTTTGATTTTCATACACAATATTTTAGAAAGGAACATTTGATATCACTATTATGACTGAAAACCAAAATTACTTTCCATAAACAGAGATAACTATTGGAATGAATAGAGTGAAGGCAGAAGTTATTAACTTGCAGCCAGTTCCTGTTACACCGAAGCCTTTGAGATAAGGCCCTGCTTCCCTGCCCACCCTCAGCTGCCATATTTTTTTTAAAGGATCACAAGTGCTGGAGAACTATTCAAGATATGCTCACACTTCATCTTTGACATGGCCAGAAGAACTGAAAGAGAAGAGAAAGGGACATTTTCTCGTGCCCAGGTACCTCCTCACCCCTTATCTGTCACAGAGTCCTCTCTCTGTTCCAACATTGCAGGAACTGTTGAGATATGCACCAGACCCCTGCGCACCAGACTCTGTGACTCCTGGCCCTGAACAAGGACCCCTGCCTTCTCTCTCTGACTTAGAGCTATGACTAGGAGCCTCCTTTGGGACAAGTCCTTTAAGGTCCCTTCCCCATTTCACCCCCAAGTATTTCTTTCTCTCTCTAAGACCTGTCACAAGGACTAGATGACCCAAGTGCTGCTGGCCCAGCAGTCTTGGATAGCAGTATGCAGAACACCTTGTTACAATGTTTGCATGTGACGAGGTGACACTGTGGTGGATGAGGCTACTTGTTACACAGAGTGAGTAAATTTAGTGCAGTTTGGGTAGAAAGGCAGACATTTTCAGAACCTGAGGTGGGTCTTTTAGTGCTGGTAGGAAACAGAAGCCTTATATCACAAGCCCTGCTGCAGAGGGCTTCACAGTTTGAGATTAGATTTGTCTGGGGACTCATTTTCCTGCATGATGGAAATAACAAAATGTGTGTACAAGCGTCCTTTTTAGAACCACCCAAGGGACCAAAAAGAGCACAGGAAGAGTTGTTTCCTTAGTTGTGTGGGGATACTCTCTATCAACATCATTACACTTTCATCAGGGAAGTTGTGGATGGGTTTTTAGTAAAACAAGCTGCGATATCGGGAACGTGGTGGACAAGAATTAAAATTATGTTGGAAATCCTGGTGAAATGTCATTGTGACATTTCTCTCCTGGAAGTAGGCTACCTTTCATGATGCCCATGGCACACAGGACATGCACTTCTCACCTGGGGCTTGGTCTCATCTTTGTCCTTGTAGTAGAAAAGCTGATCCCCACGTAGCACAAACCAGCGCTGCTGCCAGTTCTTCATGATGCTTCTCTGCTTCTTCAACCAGCCCGCCTTCAGCACGGGGCCTGGCCTGTGTGGGCACAGTGGCCGTCCAGAGCTCCGGCTCTGCTCCCCCATCACCAGACTCTTGGAGCGGGCTGGAAGCCAAAGACACACACAGTGAGCGCGAAAACTGGCGTACCTGCTGTTTGTCCATGCCCCACCTTGGAGTCCCAGCTGCCCTGTGGCTGAGGCAGGGGTGCCTTGGTAAGCAGGACATGAATGGCTGGGCCTACTTCTCCTTGGGTTCAAAGGGGCATGGGCAGGAGTACCTCTGCAGCAGCAGCTCGAGGTGGCCCACCTGGGGTAAATCAACAGCCTGCCTGCCTGATCGTTTCATCTCTGGGATCCTAGCTTCTCCATTTCTCCAGGTTTGTCCATACATGCATCCCTCATCAACCCACCTATTTGTTCAATAATTCATTCATTTATTCATTCAGTCATTATTTCTTGAGTACCTACTATGTGCCAGGAACTGTTGCAATTTTCCGGGGGATAAAGCAACAAAATTAAAAAATGTGAAAATCTGGCTCCTCTTGGAGGTTACATTTTAGCATCATTCCTGTCGCTCAGGTCCAGAGGGAGCGGGCCCATCCAGACCCCCTGCCTTTCTGCTTTCTGCTTGGCCGCTCTCCTCTGGAGGTATCAGACCTCCCCCAAACCACCCTGTTCCTTCCCTTGGGTCATCCTGCAGTGCAGGCCTGGACAATGAGGCTTCTGCTTCAGCTGTTTGTTGATGGCTCTCTGGCAGGGCAAAAGGGCCAGCACTTCCACCTCAGAGCCTCTGAGTGCCCCCGAACCCTACAAGGTCCTTTTCACCAGGTGACGTTACTGAGCAACACTCTGCCAAGGTTGGAATTGCCCTTCACAGTGATGACTGAGTTCTTGTCCCCTCTGTCCTTAACCTTCCACTTTTTGCTCCATTCCCTTCTCTCTCCTCTGTTTCTGGGGAAGTCCTTTGCCTCTCCTTGGCCAGCATCAATGATATTGCTATACTGGTCACTAGGAAGGGCCATCTCAGACTCTGGAGGAACAATTCTGTTCAAATGTAATCACATTTGTAATTTTTAGACACAGATTCTAAATTCTGATTGGATGTGTGTTTTCTGTGACCCACAGTTCTTGCATTGTACTTGTGGTTTGTGTGTGTGTATGTGTGTGTGTATGTGTGTGTGTAAGCTCCTCTTGCTACAATAGTGACTGCAGTTCCCTAAGTCTGACCTACCCTTCACCTGTGCGTCCCACTAACCCGGAGCCTTTCTTCTATCTGTCTCCCATCAACCCCTGGCTTTGGCTGCACAGCAAGCTCTTACTCATCCTTCAAGATCCAGCTCAAATTACACCCCCTCCACGGGAGCTTCCTTCTGAATCTTCCCCAGACAGTCATTCCCTTCCTGACAAGGACACATGGCTGGTAATCATCTGTGAGGATGCCTTTCTGTTACTCTAGATTGAGGGGTGGGGATGGGAGGAAATGATTTTTTACCCAGTTCTACATGTATGGTCCTCATCACCATGCAGGACAGGGAGTAGATGTGAATCATGGTGACCACACATCAGAAGATACTTAGGGTCACCCTTATTGTTAGGTATGCCTGTATCTTAACCTAGTGTTAAGCGTCACATGACCCACAGCTGGTGCTCAAGGACACTTACAGCCTGGTGGATCCCAGCCTATCCTTGAGCTATGCCTGGCAGCAGGCTTGGCACTATGAGATGCCTCGTAACTGGTTACTATAGCAATAATGATCAGGATGATGGAAATGGTGCAGTAGACATCTCCATGAAGAATTTGTCTCCTGAAGATGGGCTCCCAGCAGTGGGCTCACAGAGCAGAAAGGATGACCCTTTCTGTGGCCTCTGGCTCTTCGGGTGCCACTACACATTGCCTTCTAAAGATGGTGTGTGGCTTTGTTAGATCACAGTTATACTAGCGTACCACTTTCTCCACAGTCACCAACATTAAATATTATTATTTTTACTTCACATTTTAGTAGACATACAGTAACATGTAGCTAAAGTCTTCGCTTACCCTGTTTTTGAATTGTTAAGCAAGTGGAACACCTTTGCACAGGCTTCTACTAACCACATGGACCATCTGCTCTCTCTCTTTGCCCACTTAACTGATTGCACCCCAGTGGGAGGAGCAGCTGGAGTCCTGGAGGTCTACAGCCACTCAGGCCCTCTTTTCCTCTCCGTAGGCACCTCAGACCTTCCCTGTAAGTCTTCTTGCAGCCTAGAAGCTTGCATTTCTAGGCATATGTAGCACCTTGACCTGTGTCTTCACTGCACAACCCTGGCCATTCTGCAACTCCACTGCCTGCCATGGAGAACGCAGACTTGGAAGAAACTGCCCTGCTCAGGTGAGACTGGGCGGAGCCTCTGATGATGCAAGTGGGAAAGTACCTGATGCAACCTTATGGCATGAGGAAGGGCCTTTCTGCTCCCAGTGCTGTCCCTTCCTCTGCCCCTCTGTCCCTCTTCTCATCTCAAGCCATCCAGGGACTGAGCAGGGCTGGATTCAACAGACACTTGCTGATCCCCTTCCAGGGTCAGGGACTGTGTCAGTTCCTGGGGAAGTGGAGATGATGCACATTATGAGACAAGGTTTGCTACCACCCTGGTACTCTGGTGGAGTCTGACAGAGGACTGAGGGGTGAGAAGGGAACTGTGCATCCTTTTGGTTACTGAGTTTTCTTCTCTGGATCTCAATTCACTAAGCTTTAAAATTCCTTTAATGGGTTAAAGGAATGGTAATGGTAGAATTAAGTCATCAGAGTCTGGGCTTTTGTTTTTAATTGCCTGAGATTTCTAACACGAGACTTGGCAGATAGTAGTTCCCTGTGGGTGAGGAGGATTCTCTGGAGTTGATGATTTAGCTCAAGCCTCCACTGTCTATTCATGAATTCTCCCTTTCCTCTTCTCGGGGAATATGCAAGGGTTACTGAGAACCTTCCATCCTTCTACTGCAGAGCACCCTCTGGGGCCTTCAATGAAGCTGAAGTCATGGACTGTTCTAGGGGCATATTCCTGAGTCTGTCTCTTGTCTTCTATTACAACAAGGCCTGAAGCTGGCTCATTCAATGAGATCAAAAGTGCTGCTAGGACCAGGAATATATCTGCCTTTCCTTCCATATCTCCCACAGTATCCTGTGCAGGACCAGCACATAGTAGGAGCGCAACAAAAACTTGATGACTCATCAGCTCAGCTGGACTTCCCTGATCATCACTGAGCTTCTATCCTGGGGCTAGGTAACGTGTACAGAGATGATTCTGTCCAGGCATGTCTGCCCTGGGAGGGCGGAGCTCTCTGGGCATAGGGCCGTGAACGCTGAGCCTGGCAGAGTGCAGGTGCCTAGCATTCTTGTACAATCAATGGCTGTGTGGCTGACAGGGGAGTGATCCATAGGTCTCTCAACATGGCAAGATGAAGATGGGCACATTCTGTGCCCTGATGCCCAAGCCCTGGGCATCGGCCCTCCTGAGAGCCTCAGGTAAAGAGGGAGCAGGAGATGAACAGCCATGTTCTCCAGAGCAAGGGAGTTGGCAGGTGGGAAGCTATGGCTGGTTTCTGTTTTAGCAGATACAGGCATTCCTGAGGGTCCCATCTGCCTCCTCCCCCCACACTCCTACTCTCCCCCCACACAACCCCCTACCACCCACCCTGGAGGAGAGGAAAGGCCAACTTCAGCTCCTCTGACAGGGAGCACTTCCTGCAGATGCTACTTAAGCTGCCAAACTAGGCCAGGTTTTTCCTCAGCTGATCAATCACACACATATTACTTATAAGGTCGATTGAACTTTTTGAAAAGAAAATAATCATTGCTATGATTTATAACCACTGTTCCTGCCCTCACCACTTCCTTTAATCAACTTATCTGGTTCTGAAAATATTTAATTCAGGCTGCAAGTCAAACATCTCTGGTATTCTAAGACTCCGGCGCTGATGTATCTAGAGAGACCCTAGGAACAGTCCCGGGACAAGCTCAGCACCCAGGAAAGAGGAGGGTGCCTTTTGTTCTTCTTAAGTTAAGCTCTTCTGCTTACAAGCACTCTCATTTATTCCTATTCTATGGAGCTCCTCAAGGTGCACCACAGAACTGAACTGATGATGTTCCTTGAAGGAGCCCCTAGTCTGGCAGGGGAAATAAATCCCAAACCACCACCATGCAGGGTTAAAAGAGCCATAGGTCATGGGAGCCAGGCAAGGGCTGCAGACGCTGAAACGAAGGTGCAGATCTTTCTGCTGTAGGCCTCTGCAGAGTTACCCGGGAAAGGGAGTACCCAGGCAGGGCCCTAAAGGATAGCCAGATGTGGGTCTGCCTCAGGGGAGGTGAGGCTCAGATTTGGGAGGAAGGAGTTAGCATAGACTTGCTATCTCTTGGCTCACATGAGCGCATGTGCCAGGTAGACATGGTCACCTCCTCCCACTGACAAGTATGTCTTGAGAGGGAGGCCCGCAGATCTGCCTTTCCTTTTTCACCCCTCAGTCCCCAACAACCCCTTGCATTTAGAGACTTCGTCCTCTTCTGATATTTATCTCACCAAATCCAACAGCCTCCTGGTTCTCAGACTCCAAGACCCTTTGGTGGCTCAGACACTGTTAATCACTCTCTCTTTCTGGAAGCTCTTCTTTCCTCCCACTCTGCAGAGCACAATTGCCCACATTTATACCCATCTTTCACCCCCTGCCCTGCCTGCTTCTGGACTCAACTTCTTCTGTTTTCCAGAAAGCCCTGCTGTTGCCCATGGTTGGCCCAGCTGCCACTATCCCATCATGAATCCCAGGTCTTTATTTCTGCGTGGATCTTACTCAGGAACTTCAGCCTCATGTGTCAAACCATGTGCAGGACACTCTGTAGGGATGTCTCATGGTCATCTGGGCGTATGTTCAAATTCAATATGTGCATGTATCTCTCAAACCTGCTCCTCATCATTCTCATCCAGGGCTCCACAACCAATCTGTCTTGACAGCTTGAAGTTGTTCTAATGAATCCCTCCCTTTCAAGTCCTAGAAGAGTATACGGTTTCCAAATCTGAAGATGCTCTGTACTCTACTCATTTCCCCTTTGCTGAATCAATTCAAATGTAACCATCCCTTGCCTGGGCTACTTCCTGACTCAGCTCCTAGCTGCTACTGGATTCTCCAGAATAGATATGCAGCTGCCAGGGAGTCTTCCTACACACAGATCTAAAAATCTTACTCCTTTTCTCAAAAATCATTATGGTATTTACTACACACAGACTAAAATCTAGCTCCAGCCTGGCTGTCAGCACCGTCTCACAGCCCAGGGCCTTCCATAGCATGCACTCCTCCACCTGCCCAAGCTCAAGGCTGCCAAAGGTATCTGCTCATTTGGGGCTCTTAGATTGGCCTTGTCTCTACATCTGTTGAATCTGAACTTCTAGGGTAAAGGACTTCAAATCTAGATTTTGAAGCAGCCCAGGTAATTCTGATACAATCACTGCCTGGGCTCTGATCACACCAGATAACTGCCATCCTAATGATCTTTTGCTCACCTTCACTGTCAGAGTCCTACCTCTGTTCAAGGTACGGATCACGCAGTATGGCCCTTCCAGAGCCACTCCACTGAAATCCGTCTTTCTTTTCATTTCAATTTCACCTTTAAAATACAGTGATCAAGCCGGGCTCGGTGGCTCAGCCTGTAATCCCGCGCCTTGGGAGGCTGAGGTGAGTGGATTGCCTGAGCCCACGGGTTCGAGACCCGCCTGAGCAGGCGAAACCTCATCTCTACAACAAATCAAAAAAAAAAAATTAGCTGGGCGTGGTAGCACGCGCCTGTAATTCCGGCTACTCGGAAGGCTGAGGCGGAAGGATTGCCGGAGCCCAGCAGGTCGAGGCTGCGGTGGCCGGGAGCGGCCACTGCACTCCAGTCTGGGCGATCAAGTGGGACTACAACTCAAAAAAAAAAAAAAAAATCCATTCTGAACTGAAAACCAATAGGAATGCTGTCTGAATACCATCACCAAATCCCGTACACTTTCTCACAGGTTCATTTTTTTAAGCATGCTGTCTCTCTGTTCAGATGAAATGGCTTTCCTATGTGCCCAGAGGCAGGGAGGTGCAGGGTACATTCCTTGAATTGTGGGATTATGGCCTGATGCAATGGTTGCAGCCAACCCGTGTTGACACAGCAAGCATTAGACACGCAAACGCAAAGGGGCGGCCTCAGTAGCTCCAGCAGACCATGAAGTGACACGATTTCCACTGGAAGGCCTTTCAGTCTAACCCCTGCTCCTCCCTGTGCGAGATCCAGCACGTTTTGGCAAACAGTTCGAAAGAAACAGGGGGCCACAGAGAAGGCCCTACTGCTCAGTTCAGTCACCTCAAAGAGCATTCAGAAAGGAGAACTGAGATTGTGATGGGTTGCTAAAATGAAAAGCGCAGGAACTCTGCCAAAAAGGGTCCCTCTTCATCCCCAGTTAAGGATCTCTACAGGCCTCTCCACTAAAGAAGACTTCCTGGTAGGCCCAAGAAACATGGATTCAACTAGGATACTCCTACCCGCCCTCCACGCTATCGGGATGTCCATCTCCCCAGATAAATTCATGAGGGAAAATGGGTAGCCCCAAGAGAAACCACTACTGACTGTTCTGATCCCAAAGAGGTTGGGGAAATCTTGATAATATCTGAAGTCCAGTCCTACTGACTCTCACTTATATATTAATAGTAGTTACTTATCTAGAGGCAGGGGACTAGACTGACTGACCTGATACTGGACTGACCCTGAGGCTCTGCGAAACTGGAGATGGCAATTCAGAGTGACAATGTGTGACCAGAGTTAGAAGGAAATAAAATCACCATTCTTCAGGATGGGTGGGGAAGGCTGAAGAAAGAAGTTAATTATACAAGGGTTTTGCAAGAAGTATGCGGAGATTGTTTTCCCCCCAACTTTGGCTTTTGCAATTGCTTGCAGTGGATTTAAGCTTAATCCAAACAGTACATAGTTTTATCTTTTCTTTTGCCTTTCTATAATTCAACCCCCACGTTATAAGAATTACCAATTGTACTTTACTTATCACTGCTGAATAGAGGTGGATTTACCTCGTTGGAGCTGTGGTGCAATCAGCTGCGGAGGAAGGAGTCCAGGTGCTCTGAGTGTGTACGAATCTGAGCAACATGAGCTGAGTATCAGGGTGGCAGCCCACTGCGCTGGGTGTGAAACGAAGAGCGCTTTCTCCCGGAGGCTCCACGAGTCCTCCCTCGGGATTCAGGATGCCAGTTTCAAAGTCCGCCTCCATGGCGCTCACCGAAAAGTTATTTCTGTCCCCCTCCCGGCAGTTCCACCTCATCTTTGTCTTTCGGCCTGTCCCCAAACCACAATATTTGCAAGGGCCAGTTTTTGCCAAGTACTCTTCAGAGACTTTTTTCTCTTCTTTCACATTCTCCTACTCAATTCCCAGACAAGCTTGGGATGCAGGTATCATGGCCCTAACTTCTCTACGTCACAGTTTTCTTAGCCATCCAATGGCCACAAATCTTGTCTGGCGTAACAAGGCTGGATTCTCTTCATATACTTCAACCAAAACAACACACGGCGACAGACAGAATGCAGAAGCAGCTAGGAAAATCCAGCTGTTATCTGTTAAATAGCCAGACATCAAAGAGATTTGCAAAAAATATACAGCAATGCCATTTGGCTACCTTATTTTCTTTTGTTTTGGAAAGTAGTTATTTTTCATTAAAAATGGCCTTTATGGGCTTATTATTATGTTTTAAGAATCTGACAATATTTTAATTTTGGGTTTTCATTTCTAATATGATACCTACCAATAGGGATAATCCACAAATATGAAAGCTCTTTGATGTCACTGAACTTTTTGTAAGAGTAAAAAGGGTCCTAAGGTCAAGAATTTAAAGAACTGCTACAGAGAAGACCAGAGTTCTTAGTCCAGGATCTACCACTAACAAACAAGAGGAACTTGCCGGTTCGTCCTACCTCCTTGGGATGGAGAATGAGGAGACAGGATTAGATGACAAGGACAACTCAGACAAGCACCAAGTGTTTGTTCTATGCCAGGCACTAGTCTAAGTTTTATGTATATACTTAAGGGCTTAATCCTCATAGAATCCCGTAAGTAGGTACTGCCACTGACCACATTATATAAAGGAGGACACTGAGGCACAGAGAGATGAAGCGACTTACCTAGTGCGTGAGGGTCAGGATGCAAACCTAGGCAATCCAGTTCCAGACCCTCAGCCCATAAACACCCAGGCGCCATGCCCACCTCAAAGGGTCTTTCCTAAATGCACATTCCTGTGATTCAATGACAAACTGCCAGCATTTGCAACCAGTGGGAGCAAGTGGAAGGGCCCAGTTGTTAGACGTGGACCACAAGTGTGGCTTAGGGATCCCGTTGTGCCCTTGGCTGTCCACCGGCCTCTGAGCTTCACTACTGCAGAGGGCTAAACCTGAAAGCAACTCCCTGCCCACCCTCCATGTGTGGCCTGGACCCATTTATGCCGTGGGGAGAAGTCCATGTGTGCAGTGTAGGTATAGATAATATTATTTATTTGTGATAGGAATGTCAAAACCAGGAGAAAAGTCAAGGTGAACCCCAACAATGCTGGAAGAGAGGCTGAATTCAGATATTTAGGATGAAGAAAACAGTAACAAGAAGGAAGGACAGAGCGAGCCAAAGGAGCAAGTAGACAAGACTATAAATGAGCAAACGCAGTCAAGGAAGCTCTGCCTGAACCTAAGGAGATATCAAGGCTCCAAACAAGAAGCATCCTGTTGTTGTAAGAGTTAAGCTTGGAGAGCAAACTTCATTCTGCCTGGGGTGGAGTAAGAAAAGTGATGCAGGAGAGAGGTAGGGTGAGGGGTTCAGAGAAGGGTAGAACTTTCTCAGTTCAAAGACAGAGGAGCCAGTGGCCTAGGCAGACCAAAAGTGATTTCAGCCAAGGGCAGTAAATGTGAGGAAATGGCCAGAAGCATTCATTTATTTATGTATTTTTATTTTTTTGAGTTGGCGTCTCGTTCTCACCCAGGCTGGAGTGCAGTGACATGATCACGGCTCACCGCAGCCTCGACCTTCTGGCTCTGGGGATTCTTCTGCTTCAGCCCCTTGAGTTGCTGGGACTACACACACACCCTGATAGTTTCTTTTTTTTTTTTCTGTAGAGACAAGACCGTTGTCTAGGCTGGTCATGAACTTCTGGGCATAAGTAATCCTCCCACCGTGGCCTGCCAAAGTGCTGGAATTACAGGCATGAGCCACCGCACCTGACCACCAGAGCCATTTAGAGTCAAGGAAACCTGAGGCTTAAGTGTCAGGTTAGAAAATACTGGATTTCCTATCTGTACTCCTGGAATTTCCCTGTGAGGGTGTAGCTTACTGTGACGAGAGTAAGCGTACTTCTTGGAGTAGAAAGTCATGTGTGCATTCCCGCATGTCTGGGCCAAGTGGAGCAGGCTGAAAACTGAATGTAGCAGGCACACAGGCAACAGTGGGTCAGGATTTCTGGCTCGTGGTCACAGCTGACCACTGTGGCAGCAAAAGAGAATTAAAAAGCTAGCAGACCTCCATTGTGTCTGTTTTCATCCTACCCTTTAAGAAGTTAAAGATATGATTTTTATTACAAATTAATGAATATATCCACCATAAGGATCCTGAAGAAGACAGGGAATGTCACACACATCACAGGTGCAGGGTCACAACTAAGCGCCTGGGCCTGTGTAGTCTCTGCGTAGTGATGTTAGCCTAGAAGATGCTGCTACAAGCTGTGGAAGTGTTTTCCCAGGATGGTTTTCTACATGCCTAAAAACGTGAAATCACCAGGCACGGTAGCTCATACTTGTAATCCCAGAACCTTGCGAGGCCAAGGCAAGAGGATTGCTTGATCCCAGGAGTTTGAGACCAGCCTGGGCCAACATTGTGAGACTTTATCTCTACAAAAAGATAAAAAAATTAGCTAGGCATGGTGGCACGCACCTACAATCCCAGCTTCTCAGGAGGCTAAGGCGGGAGGATTGCCTGAGCCCAGGAGGTTGAGGCTACAGTGAGCCGTGATCATGCCACTATACTCAAACCAGGATGACAGAATGAGACTCACCTTGAAAAAAGAAAAGAAAAGAAATCACAGTGGAAAAACACTGAATCACTTCTTCAAATGTACTTACGAGCCCTAAATGAGTCCCTTCTGGCTCTACCACTGTGATTTGTGAGATTGCATCAAATATTTTATCTAAGTTTATCAAAACTTTTAAAATTATGCTGTGATTTCTAGGCTTACTAAATAGGGTTTTTGATAAAAATGCAGTCCTCAAAATATCAAAATCTTCATCGACATTAACAACATGAGAGGCACTGTGGGTCTCTGGTTCACGTCACAAAATTTTCAATTGCCACAAAAATCTCAAGCATTAATATGTGTGCATTTTAGATTTTTTTTCTTTTTTTCTTTTGCATTATGGTCTCACCCTGTCCCCAAGGCTGGAATGTAGTGGCACAATCTTTGCTCATCACAGCCTTGCCCTCCTAGGCTCAGGAGATCCTCCCATCTCAGCCTCCCAAGTATCTGAGACTACAGGCACGTACCACCACACGCAGCTAACTTTTGATTTTTTAGAGACAAGGTCTCACTATGTTGCCCAGGCTAGTCTTGAACTCCCAGTCTCAAGCTACCCTCCTGCCCTGCTTCAGACTCCCAGAGTGCTGAGATTACAGGTGTGAGCCACCACACCCAACCACATTTTAGATTTTTTCGTTGACTCCTTTGCAACCGAGCAGTCCCGTGCACCTTCTGCACCACGTTCGCTTTGTGCTTTAAGAGGATAGGCACAACTTTTCATGACTTTTATCACCTTCAAGGCTAAAAAGGAAAGAGTTGGACTCAACAGGAAAAGGATGTGTTCCAGCCATGTGAAGAGAAAATGACTTGAAGGCATGCTTTGATTCTGCAGTGCTTGTAACAGAGAAAGGGAGTAAAAGAATTAAGTCACACCACAACACACCAAGTAGGGGCAGCCCAAGCTCTCCAAGAAGCAATGAGCGCCAGGCTTGCACTGCACCCAGCTCTTTCTTTTCAGTGAAAAACCATCTTTCATTAAATGATGCTAAGTTTGGTGGTTTGAATTATCTTTAATTTGTAGCTTTATTTTCATCTAATTTCTACATTTGTTTTCACTTATACAGTTGCATAAGATCTGTAAGCAGGAGATGTATAATGATTAAGATTTGCAAATGTTTAAGTATTCTAATAAAATAATTTAAATCAACTCTGGGAATCTGTGATCATCTGATGTCTTTACAAATACTCTATTTACTACTTAAGTTTGACACAAAATGGTCTAAATATAGGAACACCCAAAAAAAAGAACATTCTACCTTCAGTCTTTCAGAAAAGAGCCAAGGGTTCAGTGATGCCCCACTGGTGCCATCTGGTGGACACATGTGAACAAGTTCCCCCAGGGCTTGCCACAGCGCTGCTAGGAAAAAACCAGATCTCCAGGGCCCTCAGAACCAGAAAGCTAGACAAATATTTAAGGGGGTGTTTACACTAAATGTGGGACCTCAAATAAGCACTCAGCACTGCCCAAGAGGACTACTTCACATCTTCTCTGTTCTTAAGCCTGAGACCTTGCCTCCTCACTCCCTCTCAGCTGATAAGGAGAAAACAGGCACCAGAATGAGCCCATCTTGCCTCCCTGCACACCCATCTACCATCTACTGCATGGTACTTCCTATCTGCCACCACCCCCCCCACTAGATCATGACCACCCACACACTGCTAAGCTGTAATACCTCCATCTCACAAGAGAAAAGCAACCCCATCTTAACCCCACCATCCCTCCATTTTCTGCTCACCTTCAGATAAAACTCCCAAGGTGGATTCAGTTGCCAGCTCTTTTTCCTCACCCCCACTCTCTCTGGCCTGTGCTAAAGTCACAACCTTCCAGCCTTCTTCAGCCACCCAGCCTCTGCCATCATCCTACTGAAGCTCTGAGCTCACCACCTTCCTTCTAGGGTCAAGGCCTTCACTTGACTTCTGGGACCTCATATTCTCCTCAGACCCCTCTGCTGGTGCCACCTCCTTCCTCTGACTTTCCCATTGCCCAGTACACTGGGCCTGCTCTGACTCGCCCCTCTTCCCCCTCTCTGCTCTAACTCGGCCCCTCTCCCTTTCTCTAGGTTGCCTCTTCAGGTCACTACTCTCCAAGGTATCAGCCCTGGCCTCTCTCCAGTACTCCAGACTCATCGATCCAGCTGCCTGTTCAATACACCCACTTGGATGAAGAGCCAAGCTGGAGGCCTGAGAGGCATCTCATAATTAACATGATGGAAAAGAAACTTTTTCTCACAAAACCTGCTTATCGCCCAATTTTTCCTGTCATATCAATCATTACCTAACTGCTAGGGCCCACTCAAATCTAGAAACTACCTCTGATCCCCTTCATTCTTCCTTCTTTTCCTCTCTATCCTCATCGGTAAGCCTGACAGCTGAATCTGGCTCTAACCGTGTGCTGACTCAGACCACTTCTCCACCTCAGCCCAGGGCTAGACCCTCCCAAGAAGCCACCTAAAACAGTCCCCTGGGTGACCCTCCTCCTCTTACTCTTGCCTCATCCTCACCCTTTCCCCAGGGCCCACCCCAGAGTGGCCTTGTCCAATCATGAACCAAGTCCCACCGCCCCCAGTGACCCTGCACACTAGATCACAATCTAACCTGCTCACCTCAGCCTCAAAGCCTTCATCTACTTGGGCCCAACTGCCTCCCAACCACTCTAACGATGATGGTCTCTCCGGGGTCACTGAGCACCAGCCCTATCAGCCTCACTTTTGATTCTCAAATACCCCTCATTCATTTCTACCTTTGGGCGGGCATTGTACCACTCTCTCCCAGGCTGTTGTGTGGCTGACATCTTTCATCATTCAGTTCTCAACTTAAATAAAATAGTGTCCCCCTCTCTATTCCAGTAACCTGTTCTTGTTTTCTCCTGAGCACTTACCACTATTTTCTGATTATCTCCCCCCAACCAAGCACATCACTGCACAAGAACAGAGCTTCTTTTTGTCTCATTCACTTTGAGACCAAATACAGAGTAGGAGCTTGAAGCCTGATCTCACCTGGCAGATGAGGAAACTGAGGCTGAAAAAAATTAAGCAACTTGCCCAACATCACATAGGAGTCAAGTACCAAGACCAGGACTGGAACCCAGCTCTGGCAGATTCCAAATCCCATGTCCTTAGCTTACTTCACTCCACTACCCCATGTGCAGCTCTGGGGCTTGAGAAATGCCATCCCCTCTCCCTGGGGCAGTCCCCCTGGATTTGAACTCAATGTGATCAAAGCCAGCATTATCCTGGGGTTCTTTGATTTTTACACGTTGGCATCTTCAGTGGCTCTGAAACCTTGAGGATAAACCAAAGTACTTGTTGTGACTATATTCCTTGAACTCTGAAATGAAGCAGAAGGAAATTCTAAAGATATCCAGATGCCACCGAAGTAAGAATATGCCACTCTGATTCCAACAGGAGGACTGGGAAGAGTCGATTGAGATCAGTTCTACCCAGGGAGGAGACACTTCAGAATGAAAATGCCAAAGGTCAGGAAAGATGATCTCACAAATGTTTGTTTGATCTCATCTAAGTAATGAATTCCATAGTTCCAATTATTATTTTTTAAATGATTTGGCATTTCTCCATTTTATAATAATAATCCTACTACCCTTTTTAAAAAATCTCCACTGACAAATACCCAGTCATTTCTTAAAAATAGTCAATGCTCTTTCTCATAGCTTGTAGATAAGTAAACAATATTATCTTTAAAAGCCCTTATATCTGTTCTTAGCAACAAGAGGATACTCAGACATGGGCCTTCTCTACTCAGTGGTCATAATCTACAGCTATAGAGAAGAAAAACTATTTTGAAACAACTGTAAAATTTAAAGGAGACTACAAACCAACATTTACTAACCAACACCTATGTTCTGCACTGTTCATCGAACTAGCAGCTAACATTTTTACTGCACACTTATTACATACTTAGAGGCATGACCTCATTTAAGCCTCATGGCAATGCTGATGACCCAGCTGAAAGATTCTCCTCATTTCACAATGAAACAGACTCTGAGGTTAAGTAACTTGAAGGAAGGAGAGGACCTGACACCTGCAGGTACCTTGTCCAACGCAAGTCCCCGAATCACACTGCTATCCTGCAGACTCTAAAAGAGGATCTGTCTACCTTGTGACATTGTGAGAAAAGCACCTAGCTACAGAAGTTGTATGGAGAAAGTCTGTCGAGGAGTCTCCAATTTCAGGGAAAAAAAATCATTAAAGTCACTTGTAACACAGAGTAAAGAAACAAATTGGCAGGATGGGCGAGGATGCATCTGTTACTTGGATGATCTTGAAAGTCTCGCCAGACCGACTGATTTTCGCTCTTCATTATAAGAAGAAGCTGTACTGCTAATGAATGGCCAGTATTTGGCTGTCTGGACCCTCCATAAAATGGGTCCCATGAGGAAGGTAACTGTCCATCGTACAGTCTCTGGACTCCAGAATTCCGGGACTTGTATGTTTAGTAGGGTCTTGCTGGGAGCCAAACACACACGCATATCTTTCTGTGTGTTTTCACCAAATGAAGTTATGTCTACACTACATCTAGCCTAGTGCTGTTGCATCTTAGGTGCTCAATAAATGCACAGCGTACGAGTTGCTCACCCAACATCCCTCTCCTTGTTCTCAGTAAAAGAGCACTACTCTTCTTTGGGACAGTGATGTGCCCAGTTAAAAGACTAGCTTTTCTGGCTAGATGTGGCTAGATGTGGCCATGTGCCCCCATTCTGGTCACAGGACGGAGACATTAGCATTGCATGGGACTTCCAGGAAGGCTACTTAAAGGAAGCAGATTCACTTGGGATAGCTGCTTCTGCCTGCTTCCTGTCTGGTTACTAAACTTGGAATGTAGGCATGATGGCTGAAACTGCAGAAGTGACTTTAGTGACCTTGAGATGACTTTGAGGAGGACAGTTGCTTGTTTAACTTAGGTTAGAAGCTAGGCTTCTGTTGTCACTGTGGAGCTTTTTACCAACTACTGACATACCATCCTCAAATTTCCTTTACATGACAGAAAAGTCAACTGCCGTCCTGTATAAGGGTAGTTCTCAAACTTTGGTGTATATCAGAATGCCCTGGAGTTCTTGGTAAAATGCCCTCACCTACTCTAAGGAGCCTGACATCCACCCATGTGTGGGTGCTCAAGTTACTCTTCTAAGCTGCCCATCTTGATCTTACATTCCCCCAGGTATCAGCCTCAAAACTGACAACATGCAGTCAAAAGCACCTTGATTACATCCAGTTCCATTTTATTTCTGATTGGAAGCAGAGATCAGATCCAAATGGAGTAACCCACTGCCAAGACCATCTGCCATCCCGTCGTCTAGGAAATGGTGGGTACTGGCGGACATGCTGCCCACCCACCGGCTGCCTCGGACTCAACTCCTGTTCCTGTTTGTCTGACCAGCCCTGGCCTGCTCCTTGGCACTGCTGGGGGACAGCACAGGTGAAAGTTGTCTGAGGGCAGCCACCAAAGCATCCCCCTGGGTAATGCTGGCATTGTACACCAAGTGAAAGCTCTAGCCCTTCCCACTCGCCTCCTTGCTTTGATACAAGAAGGAGGAATCACTGCCCTCCAAGTTGCCCTTGATGGTGGGGGCTTCACTCCACTCATACTTCCCTGCATTGTAGGCTAGCTTCCCTAGCAAGGGTTCAACATCCAAGGACACTCCTCTCACCCACACATTCAAGTCAGACTGTTCCTTTTGTTTCTTTTTCTTTCTTTCTATCTTTCTTTTTTTTTTTTTTTTGAGTTGGAGTCTCACTCTATTGCCCAGGCTGGAGTGCAGTGGCACAATCACAGCTCACCTCAGCTTTGACCTCCTGGGCTCAAGTCATCCTTCTGCCTCAGCCTCATGAGTAGGGACTACAGGCATGCTCCACCATGCCCAGATATCAAGTCAGAGTTTTTCTACATAAAGTTTTCTGGCCTCCTAGTTGTCCATCTGCCCACTCAACCAGTAATCTCTTTTCTCCATTTCGATCACAAAGGACAGGTTTTCGCTCTCTCCTTCTCTATTCTAAAGGATCTCTCTCTCTCTCTCTCTCTCTCTCTCTTTTTCTCTCTCTCTCTCTCTTTCTGTCTCTCTCTCTCCTTTTCTTTTTCCTAGGACAGCAATGTCAGGTATGTGGGCTGTGAGTAGAGCACCTTGCAGACCACCATCTCAACAGTGCAGTCTGGACCCATCTAGATATATATTGGCACATTCTTAAAAACCTCATTGTTGAGTCCAGATAGTAACTATAAAAATATGACTTCCCATTATCCAGCTCTTTCTTTATATTCAGTTCCCGAAACTTAAAGCAACTCCCCACTTACATCTGCTCTGACTAAAAGCAGTTGACAAACAGGTAGTGCTCTTTTAGATGCCAGCAATAAAAAGGAGTCCCACAGACAAAAGAAAGCTCAGGTGAATCACTCACCACACCTATCCCTGAAGGTGATTAGGCCAGGCCTGGCTCCAGGTCCCACCCGGCCCCAGTGGCCTCAGCTAGGAGACTCCAGGCTCTAGACTGAGGTGAGGGTAGGTCCAGATCTCTGTTTACCAGGAAACCTCAGGGCCTATGCTGCATCAGAGCTGAACTCCTCTCTCCTGAAGGCCCACTGTCTGCGGCTGAGATGGCCAGGCAGGGGCTTTGGAAAGGCGAAAAGGCTCTGCCCTGAATATGCCCCAGGACTGCCCCATAGAGAACACCATGGACAGTACAGACTCACTTTGTATTTATTTCTGGTAGTGAGTGGAGTTTGAAGAGCCGCCTCCTCCACCTCGAATGGCATGGACAGCCGTCGGAGATGATGCTGGATAGTGTCCTGGGCGGATGGGCTTGGCTGCATCCAACCAGCAAAAGGAGAGAGAACAGGCATTCAGAAAAGGCTTCAACAGCAATCCAGATACCTCCAGGTCACATGTAACAGCTGAGTCACAATTCTTATCAACATTACAAGTCTTATCAGCCACAAGTTCTTTCTGAAAAAGAGGTTTGTCCTCCTATAAGTACAGTTAGCAAATCCAGGTACCCAAATATTTAGGGAACAGAGAGAAGTTATATATCAATTAGCTTATTTTTAATTTGGGCTGAGAAAAATGAGAAACAAAAGACTCAGTTTTATCCAAAATAGCTCCTAGGTTTCCCCCATGAATTTCAGAGCAATCTGTGTAGCCCCTAAAACTGGATACAAAATTCTGCTTATGATGCATTTTTCTAGAGAGAGGATCCATAGTCTTCAAGAGATCAAAGGGTATGAAATCTAATGAATACAGTGAAGATAAGGTATGATTTTAAAACTAGAAACATGAAGTTGCTGGTTTATAAAACATCTATACAGCAATAAACAATGGGAAATAATATAACATTATTGGAGATGCTTCAATTAAAATTTTTTTTAAAAAAGACTGTTTAGAGAACATCGCCAAATCCCTTTTCTTCCTAATATTCTATCCTGGGAACCATAACACAGTGGCTACACACCCTCATTTCCCACATGGGCAAAATGCCCAAATCCATACAGGTCTTGAAGGGGTTGGAACTCCAGCATCTGCCCTCCCTCCCACCCTTCCAGTGCCGTGCCAGTCTGTAACCACACCCTGTCTCCGATGCCAGCTTGGCTCTTCCCAGGGTATTTCCAAACCCGCCCTTGCAAGAGGCTTCCCTGAGGCTTCTGGCTATAAACAGGCTCCTTTCACAGTCCCACCTAGTGCAGAACACAGGGGGCCTTCAGGCCTTGCAGAGAAATATCCTCATATTCTGATATTTCTAAAAGTGTACTTCGTTTATAACCAAAGCCCTCTGCCTCCAGCCCAGGCTTCTCTGCTCAGCTCAGAAGCTTTGAGGCCACCACGTATGCCGGAATATCTCAGGGTAGGGTAGCAGGGAGCTGACGTTCCAGTTCTCCCAGGGCGAGCACAGTGTGCTGCTTGCACTAAGTCCTGCAGGCTCCAGCCCAGCTTTTCAGATGTCCCAGAGTGAGCCGGCAGTCTTCACCTTCCAGCCAGATCCTAGGCAGGAGAGCCGCGGAGCTCCCGAACCCCTGGCTGCCACCGCACGCACGTACCGATCTGGGCCGAATGGGCCCTCCTGGCCATGTTCTTGGCTCGCACCGCCTCCTTGATGCGATCCACCTCCTGCTGGTAGCGCTTGCGGTCCCGCATGGCGTTCTCCTTGGCCTCCTTCAGCGCGCTCTCCAGGGCCTTCACGCGCTCGGCCGTGGCGCGCAGCCGCTTCTCCAGCTTGGGCAGCTCGCAGCGCAGGTCTGCGTTGTCCCGGACCAGCTGGGGCGGGAGGGGGAGAGGCGGTGGGTTACAAGGGTGGCTGTGCTGCTGGCAGGAGGAGACAGGCGGACGAGAGCAGCTGGAAGCAGCTCCTGCTGCTGGACAGCCACCCCTGCTAGTTCGTCTTGGACACTCCACATGACCACAAACCCGGGGAGCGTCCAGGGAAAAAAACTCCCATACCTGGGACTCCAGTTTGCTACATGGGGTGCCAGGAATGGGGGGAAGGGGGCGATAAGATTAAAAGCCATTTCCAGTCACAGGAACTTTCCATTTAGGGCAAGATTTCCTTCCTCTTTTGTTCGCGTGTGTGGAGGGGAGGGGGGAATAGCGTGAGAAGATTCAATCCTAAAGAAAGTTGAGAAATTCAAAGCCTGTTCAAAAGCACACAGTCAAAAACGCACTTTCTGGGAGCTCTCCAAGGGCCTCCTTCCATGCAGGACCCATTGTCTACACTGGCATGTGGTTTGGACCCAGCTTTGCAACATACCCAGAGGCTCACAGGTAACTTGAGGCTATTGGTCCTTTTCTCTTCCCCAAGACCCACAATGGAGAAGCCACGGGCGAGTGCCGGGTCAAGGGTGGGTTCAAGTGCTAGCTCTATTATGTCTCGCATCTGACTTGCTGTAAGTCATCTGACCACCACACTCTCAGGTTTCTCATCTATAAAACAAGAATACTACATAATAGGCCCATTGTGGGAGTCCAGGTGGACTGAGAAAATTTTGAAAATCAGAAAGTGCTATCCAAAAGTGAGCTACTGCTAGGTCCGACCTGTTGTTTCCCTTACATGAGTTCCAATGCCTGGCAGAGAGCAGATTTTTAACAAACATTGGTTGAATAATGGATCTCTGAGCCCTGTTTCAGGTTCTGTGGTAGCTTCTCCTTTTATACTTCTCATTGACAATTTGCTTGAGTGACTCCAACCAGCATGAATCTGTCATCCTCCCTCTGGGGGGAAAAATGCCATCATCAGTTGTGTTGAAGAAGAGTTAGCAAGTCAAAGAGAAATGACATTCCCTCGGCCATGTGGTCCAAAAAGTAGGGCCATTTCCATCAAAGGGAAATCAATTCCAATCCTAAAGAGGGGAAACAACCATGAATGTGCCAGTATTTAAACAGAATGGACTCAAGACAAATGACCTGCCTACATCACTGGTGGGTTTGGACATAGCTACCACTCTCTGTCACTCTAGACAAAGGCCAGAACATTGCAGGGATCTGAGAGAGTGCCTGAGAACACTAGGAATAGGGCAGCAGAGCAGAGAGGGTGCAGGGTCCAGTCACAGTGTCCCCACTGAGCCATGAAACAAGGCATTTCCTTTCCCAGTCTGTTTCATCTGTAAAAATAAGGGACCAGAACCAGCTCAGTGGTGTCCACTTCTATTCTGTGGAGCCTCTGGGTCCACAGAGGTGCATCAGAGGTGTCATGAGAGATACTGAGGACAGATGGGGTCCAAAGCCAAGAGTAGAAGCAGGATGAAAAGACAGGGTTCTGAACACCCTATTCTCCAACCCCAGAGAACTCAGACTCAGTTCTTTATCATCGACTGTGATAAAAGAAAGTCCTTTATCTATTAGGGAAGTCACTGAGACTAAAGGATGTGTAAGAACCTTTCCAGCACTCCCGTCCCCTGATGGAGCACAGTCCTTTTACCTTCCACATCAGAGCCCTCTCCACACACAGAAGCCAAGCCTGGCAGGACTTTTTCCCAGGAGAAAATGGGAAGCAGAGGGGAGCTGGCAGAACTCTCCTACCTGCTTGTGAACCTTTGTGAGCTGTTCCAGGTTATTCTCCAGGAAGGAAATTTTCTGCTTCTGGGCAGCACTGCCCCCTCCATCATCGCTGTCCAACTCTACACTCTGCATCAACACCAAGGGGTCAGCAAGAAAGGGCATCACACCATTACCCTCTGCCCCAGGACAACACAGATGTTACGTTTTAAATCCTCTTTAAAAGAAAAACCCCCTTTCCCACCAAAGAGTATTCTGAGAGGGAAAATAAATAGAGGTTCTAAAAGTTTAGGCTTGGTCAGGCACAGTGGCTCATGCATGTAATCTCAACACTTGGGGAGGCTGAAGTGAGATTGCTTGAGTCCAGGAGTTCGAGACCAGCCTAGGCAACATAGTGAGTCCTTGTCTCTACAAAAAAATCAAAAAATTAGCCAGGTATGCTGGCGTGTGCCTATAATCCCAGCTACTCAAGAGGCTGAGGTAGAAGGATCGCCTGAACCTAGGAAGTCAAGGCTGCCATGAGCCATGATAGTGCTACTATACTCCAGCCTGGGTGACAGACCCCAATTCAAAAAATAAAATAAAAATAAAAAGTTTAGACTCAACAAACCTCCCAATTCATTTTTTTTGGTTGGTAACAAAAGTGTTGTAAGCTAATTTTTAGAGGGCTGGGGGAAAAAAACCCTTCAAATTGGCTTTTGAAAGTTACAGATGGTTTCTCTCTAGTGAAATATACCTCTCCCTTGCATGTAGGTAGATACTTTTCAAAAGAAAGCATTTCAAACCTCATTAAAAAGAACAAGTATAAAAACATAAACCCAAAGTCTAAATTTGATTTCGGCTATCATGCCGACCGAGTTAACAAGTCACCAAGCTTATAAGCAAGTGTCTACAATCCCACTGGAAAGTCTCAGTGGCCTCTGCTTGTCCCTTTGGCTTCCAATTCTATGAAATCCCTTAATGAATCCATCTCAAACTAGTCACAGCATCCTCGTGCTGTGAAAGCTCTTGAAATTTATCAGATCTTGAAACTGGCAAAAACACTATGCTCCTGGCAACTGAGTAGCACAGATAAGTTGGGGAATACAGGTGCAAACACATTGTTTGTTCCAAGATGGCAAAGCACATTTGCCTTGTTTGATTACAAAAGATCTCCTCCTCTTTTTTCTGAGAGACAATGGCTATATAAGCATCTCAAACCTGCATCTCTTCAGTCTAAAACTGGGCTTCTCCAACTTGAACCTGCATCAGACTCCCAGGTAGGAGGGTTAAAACTCAGATTGCTAGACCCCATCCCTCATCTCTGACTCAGTAGATCTGGGTGGGGTCTGCAATATCTAGGTGATATACATCAGTGATGCTGATGGTACTGGCCGGAGGACCACATGTAGAGACACTAGGACTTTCTAGAGAGTTTTATATATTGAAATCAGGGAAGTCTGATCTTAAGCTTTTAACCCTCCCTTAGACCAGAGCCCCCTATGGTCATGGCATGCTCCTCCTCTCTTGGACTGAGCCTTTTCCATCCTTGTCATAGTCTCTGGTCTCTCCCTCTCTAGTCTCCCTGTCCGTCACTCTGCTCTGGCTTCATTCTCCCACCTGGTCCAGGTCCCATGGTCATTCATATTTTGATGATCATGATCACTACTTAACTGCCTGGTCATTGCCATTCAGACCTTGAAATCACCCATCATTCTCTACCTTCTTTCTTTATTTTCATTTCCAGGATTCTAACCTCACTAGAACCATGCTGTCAGGGGCCACACTAAACCCATGCTTTTGACCCCCCAGCTAGACACCCATACCACTGCTCAGCAATCCCCCTACTCACCCCTAGCGAATCCCTTCCTCCCCCCCTCACCCCCCCACAGCTGCTTATACCTTCTCTGGTCTCCTTGGGCTTCCCATTCTCCTTCCTTCCCCACCAGAGACTGAGCCTCCACATTATCTGAGAAGATCTAAGCCATCCAGTGTGACTTCTTTCCACCCTCACATCATGTATTTCCCTGCCAATCTGTCCCTTTCTCCTTGTCAAGCCTAATATATCCATCTACACTAGTAATTCTGTCCATCTCAGACCTGACCCCATCAACTACTTCCTGTCTTTAATATTTTTGGCCTCTTTCCCTTGGCTCCTTCACACAGACACACACACACCCAAACACACACATATTTACACACGTATGCAAATGCACACACTTTTTTTTTTAGAATTTTTTTTTTCTTTTAGTCAGGGTCTCATTTTGTTGCCCAGGCTGGAGTACAGTGGCACAATAATGGCTCACCACAGTCTCAACCTCCTGGGCTCAAGTGATCCTCCCACCTGGGCCTCCCAAAGTTCTAGGATTATATACTCAGCCCACACACTTTTCTTAAATATACCTTCCTTCAATCCTCTCATCCCTCTGTACATGACCCACTGCATCTTATCTTCCATCGCTTTTAAACATTTTGAAAGAGTAGCCCTCTTGCTGCCTTCCCCGCTTACTCCTGCCTTAAACCTGCTAGCTGCTCTGGAAAGTCACCATTACAGAGTCTTGCAAGATCACAGGTGCACCAGGAAGACCAAGTAAGCCGAGATCCAGGGACCCACAGACTTGGGCTCCAAGCCCACACCTGGCTTTTCCCAGAGGCAGAAACTCAGGTAAGTTATTTAACATCGGGGCCTATCTCCACATCTGCAAAAATAGAAATACTAAGCACAACTTACATGGTTGGTGGGAAAAGCAAACACCTCCTAAACTCCAGTCCAGCCCCTGATGGCCTCCTAACAGACAAATACGAGAGCTTCCCAATCTAACTCCTCCAGGCTTCAGGGCAATGCCGTCTAACGAGACTGCTCTGGATCTTTCTGCATCAAGAGCAGTGACTTTCACACAGAAGAGGCCAGATAAATGTGTTCATTTGAAATGAAGACCAGGGAAAGCTTTATGACTTCTTTTTACTAAGGAGGAAACATCAGATGGAAAAAATGTTCCCAAGTATTTTTTGCCTCCAGCACATTCTTTTAATAACATTCCCTGGCATGAAGTAATTAATTTTTAAGCATAACCAGTCCCCAATTTAAGTAAGGGACAGTTCAACTTAAAATGATTCTTCCTGGCTGTCT
The DNA here is from genome assembly GCA_963574415.1 of Tarsius wallacei. Lineage (NCBI taxonomy): Eukaryota > Metazoa > Chordata > Mammalia > Primates > Tarsiidae > Tarsius > Tarsius wallacei. The sequence goes on from CAUYQG010183588.1 coordinate 55,697, forward strand.
TTTGTTTTCTTCTCAGTCTCGTTCAGACAAAATAGAACTCACTTTTTTAACTCGGGTGGTCAGATCCTGGACAAAGAGTTTCCGGAGGTTGTGAAGCGTCTGCAGCTCTCTAGACTGGAAGAGAAGGTTTTTAAAAGACCACTTAAATGAAGAAACACACTGAATTTATGACACATTTGGCACCAGCTGGTTCACCCCAGCCTTCTCCACAAATGCTTTCTGAGCCCGCCACAGATGCCGCCGGTGCTGTCCCACTCCCCATGACTTGCCTCCCACACCCACCCGGACCCAATGTCATTATCAGGAGCACCTCAAGGTGTGCAGCCTGAGGACCCAGGCCATGAACTGTAAACTAGAACAAAACCCACTCATATACTGTACTCTCAATGGAACCATGTTTTCCCTCAGCCACAGAAATTCAAAAGTTGTCTCACAAAAATTCCTAGTGGGCTATGTTGTATCAGAATGGATTCCTTTTTTTTCTTTTTAGTTATCACATAATACCAATACCAACAAGCTTAAATGAAAAGTCAACCATAATTTCTCTCACCCTAATCAACTGACTTCTTTTGTATGTTTTCACGCCCCCTTCAGGTCCAAGTCCAAACGTTCATTTGCTTTACATCACTCAGCTCATGGATGAGGCCTTTTGCGGACTTTCCATCTGGGTGACCCTGGGAAACTTTGCTAACCTTTCTGTGTCTCAGTTTTCTTTTTTTTGTTGTTGTTGGGCTCTCACTCTGTCACCCAGGCTGGAGTGCTGTAGTGCAATCATGGCTCACTGCCCCAACCTTGACCTCCTGGGCTCAGGAGATCCTTCTACCTCAGCCTCCTAAGTAGCTGGGACTACAGGCGTGTGCCGCCATCCCCGGCCAAGTTTTTTTTTCCTTTGTTGAGACGGGGTCTCACTATATAGCCCAGATTGGTCTCTATCTCCTGGGCTCAAGCAATCCTCTCACCTCAGCCTCCCAAAGTGCTGGGATTACAGGCATGAGCCACCACACCCGGCAGTTTTATTTGTAACATGAGAATAAAAATAGCGGTTGCTTCATCATTGCTGTCAAAAATAAATGAGATGGTCCTTAAAAAACTCTTAGAACAGTTTCTGGCACATACTAAGTGCTCAATAAACATGACTAGTATGAATTTATTGCTGAATCATAGCATATCATAAAAGCCATTTCTTCATTAGGCCTTTATTGTTTCCTTTTGCTGTTGTGGTTACAACTTGCACTGTAATTAACTTCTTGGGAGCATTTTCTCCTTCATTTTTTATTATTTCCTACAAAAGAACTCTTAGGAATTAGATTGCTGAGACAAGGGGCTGAGCCAAACCTGGTGATTTTTGTTAACAAGATGAGAGATTTAAATATTTCCTTCTGTTCAAGTCTTCATTTATTGCCGGAGATAAGATTGGTCCCTTGCAAAACACTTTCCCATAAAGAAGAAATGAGAGAGAAAACTGCATATAAACTTTTCAATTTGTCTAAACTGACCTACTCTAACACAGAATGTCAAGGGATGTGACTCACGCACGCTCACATCTAAAGGGAAGAAACAGACTACAAAGCTATGGAAACACAAAGTTTCTTCCCATATAGCGTCTCTGAACATTTAAGGTCTTATTACCGGGTCATAATTCTGTGTTCAAATAAGAAGCACCTGAAATCAATTGTGTCCTTGGATGAGACAAATTACTTTCTGCAGGAATTAAAAATGGCTCTGTTAAATGAATAATATGCACATGACCTCTGTCCGAGGCCATGCCACCTTCCAGCACAGGGGCAGGAGTGCCACACCAAGCCCCCAATTATGCAGGCACACCGTTCCAGGTCCTGCCAGACAGAGCTCCGTGCCCAGCACCCTGCTCCTTAGCACATGGCACCTGCCCTGCATGCTCTCCCTCCCATGTCATGACTTTATTACTGGTTGAACTGTAGCCACAGTTGACATTTTTCATGAAAAACACTGCCATGCCAAAGGGGAATGAGAACAGGAGACAACGTGCCTTGTCCAAGGGCCAGGCACTTTCTGGGACTGTAAGTACCTAACACAGAGTCTAGAGTTTGGCAACTTTGTCTCATTTTTGTTTTTAGGTGGATTCAACAATAACCAGTTTGGGAGAAGGCGTTAAAGATATTTGAAATTGTTCATATTTACATACATTTATACTCAGGCAACTATTATCTGGCTTCCTGTGGCAATGATTTTTTCCCCATTGTATATATCATTGTTTCCCCACCCCCAACTCGCTTCCCACAAATCTCTTCTTGTCACAGGCTGCTTCCTTTCATGTAAAAGCTAAGGTTCAGCTTCCTGTCACAGTGTACAGTGAGGGTGGGACCACAGAGGTGGGAACACAAGGCCATCAATGTAGTAGGAGGTGGGGTCCAGCCCCAGAGCCCAGACAGTGCGTCCTGTTCCAGCAAGACCACTGCTTGGAGCCCAGAGATGCCTCGACAGCCTTTTCCACCACTGTCCCCTGCAGCAGGCTTTTCAGACTCAACGCCTGGATGGAAGTTCTGTTCCCCGCTCACCTCACCCACCCAAACACTCAAGGAGGCAGAAGAGGCCCTGTGCAAAGGAGGCTTGAGGACAGTGAGCTGAGGACAGCAAGCCTGATTCTGAAGAATGTTCATGGCTACCAAGGATTCCAAGGCTGAGGGAAAACATCCAAGTCTAAAACTGGCATACACCACAGGGTTCCAATCTCAGATTTAAAGTGTGTGTGCCATGCATGTGGGTGGTGAGGGAGAGAACGAGGGTGCCACAGAGGCAGTGGGTCTGTCTGCGTATGTGAGCGGGGAACAGCATGTGAGCAAGTGTGGAATAGCACACGTGCGTGGGAGGGATGGAAGGAGGGAGAGCAGGTGTATGGATGGGAGGAGGCTAGGGAGCAAAATGCGTCATTCCAGAGACGCAGTCAACATCCAAAAAGGCAAAAGAACTGATTAAGCATCCTTTAAATAGCATGCCTGCAAGTGAGTATGAGAGAGGGAGAAAGCATGTGAGTCTGTGAGTGTGGGTGTGAGTGGAGGTGTGTGTGGGAATGCGCTGCATGTAGATGTGTTAGGGGGAGTGTATGCAGAGAGCATTTGTGCAAGAGTATGTTCACTCACGTGAATACCGATGTGGTGTGAGTGAACATGAGTGTGAGTGCATGAGAGTGGTGTGTGTGCAAGTGAGCGAGTGTGAGTGTGCATGGGCATGTGTTGAGTGTGAATGTATGTTGTAAGTAGGAGAAGCGTGTGAGTGTGGCTGAGCACAGGTGTGAGAACATGAGAGTAAAGGACTGTGTGTGTGACTGGGACTCGTAACCCCTCATGTGAGTGTGTGATGACGTGTGCTTGAGCGGGCAAGTTAATTGTAGGTGTGAGTGAGGCTAGAGGGTGTAGACGGACAGGGAAAGTGGGGTGAGAGAGTGCCCGGGAGCTCACAGGCATAAGGGAGAAGAACATCCTGAAATATCATTGATATCTGGCTGGCGGGAATATAGTGAAATTTTAATGTTCAATATTTTTCTGAATTTCTATAATTAACCATAATTATGGGTATCACTTCTCTGGTAAAACAGATGTAGAAGAAGCAATTCCGTGGCTTTGTTTCAGCTTCCCCTACAGCCACCCTCTCCACAGACTTCTCCATGCTTGAGAGGCCTAACTCCTTTGAACACAGACATCTTACTTCTGTCCTGAGTGGCATGTGCCCTTCTTTCCTCTCCTCGGACTTGAGGTACAATGAATTCTCTCAGCCCAGGAGCCAGACAGCAGTCTCAGGTCCAGACTCAAGCAACCATTTGTCTCCAGCCTGGGGTTACCAGGTCCTTGGAGAGGGGCTCAGTTCCACACAGACTCACCTGACCCATGGATGGAATCAAAATGGATGACTGTATCTAGACATCACATGACATGTCTGCATGTGTTTTCACCAAATTGAGAGGCTATGTTAGAATGGTCTGTCTTAAAACACAGGATATGTAGCATGACCAGTGCTCCCTTTGGAGGGCTCTCAAGCATCTTTGTAGTCAGGTAGCCATCCTACAGAGCAGCTGAAGCAGAAGTTGACAGGAGGAGACAAAGCCAACCAATCCAGACACAGGACAGAGAAAACCAACTGGTATTTCAAATAATGAGCCCTTCTAAAGGTAAGTTGGGCCATCACTCCCCTACCCAAAGCCCTGCAGGTCTCAAGGTCCTGTCTGGCCTGCACAACCTCTGGCCGGCACCTCTCTGTGCCCACTTCTACCCCCGTCCAGACCTCCTTGCTGGTCCCCAACATGGTTGACCTGGGCATAAGCTATTGCCTCTGCCTGGAATGCCCTCCCTGACACATCCTGATGGCTCACTTCTCCCACTTCAAGCTTCTGCTCAAATGTCACCTCCTCATGGGCCCTCTCCCCCAACCACTACCTTCTGCACTTTCTATAACCATCAAATGGAGTACATGATTTGCTTCCCTGCTGTGTCTCCCCCAGCTAAAGGTAAGCTTCATGAGGGCATTCTATTGATATATCCAAGAACCTAGAAGAATGCCAGCCCTTAGGAGATGCTCAATGAGTATCTGTCCAATTGCAGGCACCAATTTGCAATTCTCACTCAAGGGGCTACAGGGTTACAGCTCTAAGGATGAATGGATGGAAGGGTAGAAGGAAGGAAGGACGGATGGATGGATGGATGGACGGACAGATGAATGGATGGATTAGTGGATTCTGTCAAGAGTTAGGAAATGAATTCTACAAATCTCACTTTTCCATAGGATGTTTTATGTCTAAAATGACACACATAGATGAAATGTTGGAATAGACAATTCAGCAAATAACAAACTAATCTGCTCTTTGAGACTGAAATGACTTGGGAACTATCCTGACGTACCACGGTCTCCTCCAGGCCTTTGAGGTCTTCTCTGGCTTGTTCCCTTTTATCATTGAGCAATCTGAAAAACAAGAAGGAATCATTACCACCAAAGGGGAATCAGAGATTCGAGCAGAGGCTATTTGCATCTACAGATAAACCAACATAACAAGCCATCAACCACACAAATAGCCCTTGTCTGTTTTTAAATTAGCCCAATCTAACCAGAATATCATGGGGATGAGAGAAAACAGAGGAAATATTTAGAGTGCACTCACAAGAGCTTTTCCAGTTTCATTTCTCTCTCTTGGTCCTCTATTTTCAGCTTGTTATAATCAGAACTGAGCTTCTCCTGTTCCAGTTGCAGTTTCTGATTCAAACTGAAATTGGGAGGAAAAGCAATATATTCCACATCAGTCTGAAATTCTGAGTCATCCGGCTAAAACCATGGTTCTGTTCCAACCCCATTAGTTCTGTACAATAAAGGCGGCAATTCTGGAGGATTTGGAGGGATCAGAGAACAACCTCACAGCTTCTTCCCTGCCCAAGTGAAAACTAATTTCTGGGACGCATCTAAAAGGCATGAAACATAAGGCTTTGAGGATGTATTTATAGTTTGCTTGTGCAAGAGCTTCAGGGGGAAAATAATGAGATGGGAGAAGGGATGATATTTTAAAACAGACAAAGAGAGCCCCAGTAAGGAGACTTCTGCTTCCTCGGCCCCTACAATGGCAAGCACTCACTGGGGTAACCTTATTTGGTCACCCTGACTTTCCCTCCACTCTGGTGTTCTGAAAGCATCTCCCTAGTCCAGATGTCTCACTCCTGCTCTGTGGAGCCATGGAGAAGCGGGTACAGAGAGAGGAATTACAAAGAGGAGACAGTCTGAGCTCTGTTGCAAACAGAGACTTGCCATCTGTTGAGGGCGTCTGGTCAACATTTGCATCAGCTCTGGACTCATAAAACCTTTCGTATAGCCATGCCTAAGCCCCTGTAAAGGAAGAAGTTAGAAAAAAAGGCCCAGAGTCAACTTGAAAGGTACAGGCCAAGGAAGTTTCCCCACCTCCTAACTTGCTCACGACTCTCCCTCCTTCTCTCCTTCCTTCCCTCCCTCCCCCTTTCCCTTCCAGTTGCGTATTTTGAAGGTGATTAACCAGAATTATAAACATGAGACATGCTTGAAGGGGAAGGCACAACATAACAATGACCTGCAGGTGGCCCGTGAGGAGAAGGGAAGAGAGGATGTAGAGTGCCTTTCTTAGAAGAGTGTGTGCACATGGCCTGGGTCACACAGGGCTCCTGACCTGTTCCCACCACCATTCTCCTCTTTTAAAATGCAAATGTGGTGTGAGAGCAGCACAAAACATTGAAGAGAGATTTGGATCAGTAGTCTGGAGAATTTCACTCTAACTCCAGTCTGATTCCTATTCAGCAACATGACCTTAAGTAAATCATTTCACCTTGTTTCCCATCTAGAAATCTGCTCCTAGGTCTACAGCCAGTGGGAGAGGAAAGAACCTTAGGTCTAGACCCTGGTTGGGGAGAAGGGGTTTAGGGTATCAATATAATTGGTGTGCCTTGTAATTTCTATGCCTTTTATTTGGAACACTTAAAAACACCATCTTATAAACAGGTTCAGAGACTGTCTAGGGAACCCCCTGGGCAAAGGTGCTAGGAACTCCCAGGAGCGGATCCCAAAGACACCTGCCAGCTGGGCAACTTCTGTGTCATAGGGAGGTGAGGGAGAAGGGCCTTGGGGAGCAGGGGATATGACACCTTAGCGGCTGCCACAGAGCAGCAGCACAGTGAGGAGGTGTCACCAGAGGCAAACTGCAATGATGCCATCCTGGTGGCAGGGCTACAGGTCGCTGGCACCTCCATGCACAAACACATGGCAGTGTGGGTCCCTAAGGAATGTGCAAGTGTGACCAGTGGCTGGAGTGGCATCGTGAGTTGGGGTGAGGAGGCAGCAGTGCTATCTTCTCTGCAGACCCTCAGACCCAGGATCAATTTCTTTTGGTGCTTTCATATAGACAGTCTCCGCATCTCCTGGGGCATGCGTGTGCCCAGCGGAGGCTCCCACGTGACTCTGCCCCTCGGGGACTAGGAAAGGCAGCTGGCCCTGCCTGCCACCTGCCACACCAGAGCCCCAGGAGTCTCAGCTCACTGCTAAGCTCCAGATGGGAGAACAGACCTCGGAAGCAGCACGCCCGGCCTGCTGCATCACCAGGGCAGCGCACAGAGACAGCAGGACCAGGAGACAGGGCCCTTGGCCAAAAGCCATGTCCTTCTGGACTGTGCCAAGAGAAACAAGCCATGCCCACCCCTTTGCCTCACCCCCATGCCCCACAAACCCCTGGGCCAACTCACTCCCGAATCTCATCAATGATTTTCTGCTTCTCCTCAATTTCGTCTCGAAGTCTGGACAGCTGCTTCTGGTGAGCTTCCCGGTGGCTCTCCATCTGCTGCTCCAGTGCCTTCTGCAACACAGGCCAAGAGAAATATGTCATCCACTCATTGGCACTCAGCCCACTCTGTGACAAGCCCTGGATCCACGTCTACCTCCTACCCTGCGCCCCTCAGATGTCAGATCCCCAAACTGGGGCATTTATGGCTCTTGGCTCCCAGAACCCAGCCTTGCTTTATAGGGACAACAAACCAGGTTATAAAACCAGGTAGGCCCCAAGAGCAAATTAGTCCATTAATAAAACAAAAAGTTTTCCCTTGACCTTCACCTGAGCTACATGGTTCTCTGACCAGGTCAAACAGAAGAGTCCAACCTCATACTACCCGAGCGACCTCAGCCAAGCTTTGAGCCTGTGTGAGCGGCACTTCCTCACCTGTAAAGGTAAGATAAAAGCCCTCGCCTGCCCACTGCACAGATTTATAGTGATGTTCAAAGGAGACCTTTCCACCAAAGCTCTCTGAAAACAGGAGAGGGATTCATCACAGTGAGGCATGGTTTTATTCTGACGGCTAGAGCAGGGTCATGCCGTGGGCACGGCTTTAGCTGTGGGCTTTCACTCAGTGAGGTGCACAGTTCGCCTAAAACTAATCAGCACTTGACATTTCATATTATTCATCTAAAAGTCCAATTTCCCAATCAATTTTCCCTTACTATTTAAAAGGTGACCAAAATGAAAATCTCTGTGTTTAAAATGGAATCTCAAGTTAGGAGTTTCTCTCCAAAGTTGGGGGAAGAGGTTTTCTTTCACTCAAAGGAGAGGCAACCGTTTCTTCAGAAGTTAGCCTGCTGACCGGCCTGCCCAGTGCTTGGGTGCTGCCCTTGCCCCTTAGTCAGGAACCGTAAAGACGAAGGTATTAATACAACATAACTACCATCTACAGACGTCTCAGGGTTTCTGGACGTTCCCAGTTCACTTCTAGGCCAAGCCACACACTGAGACCAGCTCTGAATGCCCAGCATGGTCCCTCCTCTCCCCTTCCTACACTGTCTTACACAGGTCTGAAGGCGACAGATTTTCCTAGAACAAGAAAACCCAGTCCAAATGCATCCAATGCACACCAAGCTCGATGGAAGGGACGGCTGCACACACCTTCATTTCCTCCGCATCCTGCAGCCGCGTCAGATGTTCCTTCTCCTTATCCTGGAAGCTGACTTCGTGCATTTTTTCTGTTTTGAATTTTAAAAGATGATTTAATATTTAACTGGCAAGACTCACACCCAAAAGCAAAAATGAACTGCCCCCCAAAAAAGGCAACAGAATGAAACATCAGATTATATCACCAATTACATAAAGGAACGGGCAAGGACGTGTAGCTAAAGCCAAAGGGACCCACGGCACACTTAAGTCATCCCGACCGACTTGGGGGAGAGTGGGGATTGTAAGGGAAATCTGCTCATAGCGCAGGATGTCCTAGAACTGCATCCTGGCTCTATGTCATCTCACACCTCGGAGGTCTCATCTCTCACCTGGCCTCTGTTTGTGACCCTAGAGGTCATGTGCATGATCAGGCTTTGCAGATGAGGAAGCCTCTGTGACTGTGAGGTGGCCTTTGGATTCGAGCCACTGTGACAGTTCCAGGAAGAGCTAATTTACCTCCCATGGGTAAGCTGTTTATTCTCTAAGAATCTAGGGCAGGAAAACATACTCTCAGGATGAGAACGAGGGAAATAGAAATACAACACTTTTGAGACTAAACCAGAAGGCCCCACATCTGGAGCAGGGCTGCTTCTGTCTCAGCACACTCAGTGGACGGCACTCCCTGAACACACGGTGCAACAGGCAGCCCCAGAAGTGGGGAGGTGGGGGGAGGCGGGGGAAGATGGGAGGAGGAGGGCGCAGTGAGGAGAGGTGGGGGCGCGGGCAAAGAGTTAAGACAGTGACATTCAAGTCATTATTTCTCTCTAGTTTGTTCCACTTTATCTCAGGTCTTCTCGCCTCTACGTCCATTCCACTCAGTGGCTTCAGCCACAAGTAGGAAAAATTACTTTCCATGGTCAGTTTTGGGTGGCACATTCTATTTCTAACAATCATTTGCTACCACACAAAGCAAATGACACAAGGTCATAGCAGGGTGGGTATGTTCCTCTCCTTTTTAAAATTTGCCTTGGCATTTGAAAGAAAATGTACTCACTGAGCAAATAACCATATAGCAACCATGAAGGGAATAAAAAAAGATATCATCACCAATCCTATTGCCTTCTCACAACCATTTTTATTTTAAATATTAGTTTCTAAGAACACAAGCATCTATTCATTTTTAATATTTTTAGTAGTTATAAACAGAATAAGGATGAAATTATGTATTGTGATTTTTTAATCTGAGCATTTAAATGTTTATGTTGTATCATAAACATCGCTGTGTGCCTTCATGTATTTCATGTGGGAAAAAGTCCTATTAAACAGCATATCATAGTTTATTTAACTCTTAGACAGTTAGACGGCTTCCTTTTTTCTTTTTCTTTTTCTTTCTTTTGCTGATCTAAAATTCTGCAATGAATATTTGAGGCTTGATGACCACAAGGTCTGAAAAAATGTTACGATTATTATGTATTTTTCAAATTGCTTTCTGAAAGAATCCATAACAATTTTCATTACAACCCACAAATATGCATGTTCTGGCTTCACACTGCACACACATACATTCTTCATCCTGCTCTAGTTTCTGCATTTCTAGTCCCTTCTCTTGAATTTCTGCTTCTGTTTATTCATATGTATTCAATGTTTCCAACGTGTGAGGTGCTTCCCTAAGCAAAGGGGGCCGGGAAGTTGTCTGGCAAAGGAAAGAGCTCATTCAAGGGTAGAAGGTTCTAGAGAAGCCGTGGCAGTACACACTTAGATTAAGCAACCGGATGCCATGGAAGGGTTAGAAGCATAGGGCTGGACAGAGATAGAATCTGAATTGTAGAATCATCCTGTGGGATGCAGCATGGCTATCCCAGAGCAGACAGGGTGGGGCACCCAGATGGATGTAGCCACAATCCTTAATTCACCTGGATAGTGACCATGAGGACAGAAATGAGCAGAACCAGAGGGGCCTCTGGCAGGTCAGACAGACAGGACTTGGTGACTGACTGGAGGCAGGAGGTGGGGCAAGGGAGGACTCTGACTTGGGTAGCTGGGTGGACTGAGGGAAATGGAAGGAAGAGCAGATTCAGGATGGGGACAGTTTTCTATAAATGTCTCCCCCTCCCCTACCCCAGTTATGCTATTGTTTGCAGTAGATGTGGAAATACCTTCAGTGAACAAAATTAAACATCACAACTCCAGCCAGTAAGAGAATGTCTGATTTAGGCCAAGCGTTTGACACCTGCACAGTAGTCAAATATTTACCTTGGGCTCGGAGCTTGGCCAGCTCTTCACTGAGCGAGTCCTGGGACTCTTCCAGCTGCCTCCTCTTCTGTTCCATGTTCTGCATGTAGTCTGTCAGAGATTTGATCTTGGCTTCATGCTTTAAATAGATCAAAAGGAAGAGTGAATGACTAGCCAGGGGTTGTCCAGGCTTGCCTCGGACTACGTGGGAAAATGCAATGCAGGAGGAGTCCCCGAGCCCCTTTCCTGAGTGCCACCACCAGATGGTGCATCTTTCACCCTTGACTCAGCATTCAGTGTCATGGATCAAGACAGCCCTCTGTTTCTTCCATGTGCTTCTCTGCCTCATTCCCTAGCGTCCGCTCACGGCCATGCCCCTCATTGTCATCCACTTAATGGGAGATGCCAAAGCCCAGGCTGGTTTCCTTCCTCATAGAAAAGCATGCTGGGGAGAAAGAGCCTAGGAAAATGTCCAGGGTTGAAAGCCTCACTCTTTGATCGCTCACCTCTGGATTCTATCTTTGCAACTCAAATATTCCATCTTTTATTTTTCTGTCCTTCAGACACGCCAATTCCCATCTCAGGGACTTTGTGTTTTATATTTCCCTCTATCTGCTTCCCCTGTCACGGCCATACCACTCTGAACATTCCTGATCTCATCTGAAAGCTTTCGCTCCCCCCATCATGCCCCCACAACACACACACGCGTGCACACACACACACACACACAGACACACTGCCCTGGCTAGCTCCTTATCACTTAGGCCCCAGCATTTCCTTACAGCACCTAAGTTTTACATGATTTACCTTATCTACTTTTTTGTAACCTGTTAGCTCCATTAAAGTAGGTGCTTAATAAATACTAGTGGAAGGAATGAATGAATGGGAGCTTGTTGGCTGAACAGGGATAGTGATGACTTCTAGGAAGATGGAAAATGTATGAAGAACATGCCCCGCTCCAGATCTGGGAGCTCACATTTAGGCAGGTAGACCTGGATACTGTGCTTGAATCTAATGAAATAACTTCTCCAGAAAACATGACTCAGTTGGAGCAGTCATTTTATAAGAATACCTTTTGATGAAGAGGATGAGTATAAACAAAGAAGACAGCGTTTTGGTTGGAAACATTGTGTCAAATTCCTTAGATCATGTCAGAAAATAAAGAGCCAAGGTTTCTACTACTTTTGAACCTTGGGAAATAATGACTGTATCCTTGGCTTTGTGTAAATTGTAGCAGAGCGCAAACTAGCCACCCAATTGAAAACTGCCCTGTGGCTAATGTAGAAAGAACTTTCTAACACAGATATTCTTTAACCCCCCAAATCTGAATCTTCTTGACTCAGATCTCATCTTCAAAGTCAGTGTCACTCTGACAGCTGGGCAATGGGAGTCCCAGTCATGGGCCCCATACCTTAGAGCACCCCACTGAGCCCTCCTCTGACTGCATCCCGCTCCACTGAGTGAAGATTTCACAGGCGAGAGAGGGCACCCACCTGAACCCACATCCTCTCTGGACCACACTCTGAGTACAGGGAACCTAGAAACTCCCTATACCAATGACCCAGAGGTTACACCCAGGGCTGGCCCTGCCTCCTCCTCGTCCATTTATACGATTGCAACTGACACAGTTTTATCAGTTACATCAGTTCACAATGGGTGCAGAAGGGACTTGGACATGGAGATGGTATGTCCAGCTGAAAAGAGAAGAGGGTGGGTTGCAAGGCCATGAGCCTCTATCTGTACCCTTGCCTTGGCTCGCAAATGCTAGGGGCAGGACTGCCCAAAGCACATGCCATTCGTATCATAAGTGATTCAGAAATCACAGTTGAGGTGCATTGCTCTCTAGTGCTAATCATTTTTCTTTTCATTTTTATAAAATATAAAAATGTCTTTTTATGGGTGATAACAGTATATATGGTTATAAGAGATAAACATATAAAGCAAATCCAGAAAAAATGGTGTAAGTTTTACCCATCAACCACTATAACAGTATCAATTCTTTTCCCCTTATAATTCTGGTCTTATCTGTAGGAATGTATATTTTACAATGTTGCAAAAGTATAGTGTGGATACAATTCAGCATTTTCATTTTCACTTAACTTTATATAATTATACTTTCCAAATGGCTAGCTTTTATAAATTTTTTATAAGAGCTGCACAATATTCTTCCATGTAACTTTATCTTACTAGTCTGCCAATGGATATTTGAGTAATGTATTTTATTATAATGCAAAATAACATTGTACTCAATACTTTGCACATACGCTTTTAATACATTTAATCAGGAAATGATAATACCATGTGAAATAAAAATTCTTCATCTTTATTATCAAGAAAAAGACTATAAGTGAAAGTACTGGAGCAAAGTATACTCACATTTTTATGGATTTTGTATTTACAAGGTGCTTTCCAGAAGGACTGACCAAATTATACTTTTATCAACAATGTAAGAGGAGGGACCCAAAAAATCCTGGAATTATCTTTTGGAGGCGGGCCTCTTGTAGTACAGGCTTCCCCTGCTAAGTAAGTGTTCTAGGAACCTATTGGCATCAGGGTATCAGTCAGTGTTGTTGTGAGAGGCTGTGTTCAGCTTCAGTGAATTTTTTTTTTTTATTTTTTGGATATTCTTTCAAGGCATTTGCACATTTCATGATGGGTGATTTACGAGTGTTCCTGCCCATACACTGCTTAGTGGTCAACAGTTTTTGACCAAAAACAGCATGACTCCTGTGCCCCATCCTCCCTATTCACCTGATTTCACCCCAAAAGTCTTTTTTTTTTCTTTCCTGATGAAAAAAGTCCTCAAAGGGAAATGTTTTGCCAATTGGAAGAGGTGAAACAAAACACAGAAGAAGCACTAAAAGGCATAAAAATTGGTGAGTTCAAAAACTGTTTTGAGCAATGAAAAAAAGCATCTTGATAGGTATATTGCATCAAACAATACTCTGAAGGTGACTGACGTTTAAACATGTAAGAATAAATACACAATTTTTATAAACAAATTCCAGTTTTTTGAGTCCTCCCTCATATGAATATATCAACTTCACTATCACATACCAGCACTGAATAATCTTTTCAATATGCTTTTGCTTATTATGCTCATTATAAAATAGAACGTTGTGGATCTATTTTAGCCAGGGAAGTGAGAGATGTTTCTATGATTACATATTATTATGGCTAAAAGCATATCAGAATGAAAAACGTTTTTGTCTGCCTCAGTATTACTGGATGCACCAATCCATGTTGGTGTCTGTCTCCCCGAAATGACTTTGGCTGTTTTAATGCCTGGCATAAGGCAGTGAGCAGCACGCAACTGAACCACTCCCAGAAACATCAGACCCAAACACCACGCTCAGATGGCAGTCTGGAAACTGGGTTGCTATTTTCTGAAACTACCTTACTAAAATGAAAATCCCATTCCAATGGGAAGAAGAGCAGCCTTCCTTCCTAAGCAAATGAGATGTGCCCAGGGGTTTGAAAAGCCCTTGAAGACAAGGGCTTAGGGTTCACACACATTTTAGTTTTGAGTCCCAGTTCTGCCATTCACTGGTTACATGTGTTTGGACAACATATTTCATCTAAGTCTCAGTTTTCTATCCCAAAAAAAAGGAAAAAAAAGGAACAATAATAAAACCTGTCTACCGATTTTTTAAAGATCAAGTAAGAAAATGCATGTGCACAGCGTCTGTATACAGTACATGGTAAACACTCAATAAAACACTACCTGCTACTATTATTAGTAGCAGCAGCAATAGTTTCTATTTTCACATATCAAACTGTATCTACAGTAGAAAGTAAAAAATAAAGGAATGTTGCTTTACCTGACAGGAGTTTTAGAGATTCCACTCAATCTTATTCATTCATTATCTATCCACCCTTCTACAGATAAATAGGTAGATCCTTGAAAAAGGGAAGGGACTTGGCCGGGCTCGGTGGCTCAGCCTGTAATCCCAGCACTTTGGGAGGCCAAGGTGAGAGAACTGCCTGAGCCCACGGGTTCGAGACCAGCCTGGGCAATTTGGTGAGACCTCATCTCTACAATAAATCAATAAATTCGCCGGGCATGGTACCTATAGTTCCAGCTACTTGGAAGGTTGAGGCGGAAGGACTGCCTGAGCCCAGTAGGTTGAGGCTGCAGTGGCCGTGAGCGTGCTACTGCCCTCCAGTCTGGGGGACAGAGTGAGACTCCAACTCAAAAAAAAAAGGGGTAGGGGGAGGGACACAAGGAAATTCATGTCGTTCACACAACAAAACAAAATCTAGCCTTAAGAATAAACCTGGGCTGTCACTGCCTGGAGAAGCCATGCTTATGGAACGCTGAGTCCATCAACTATCCCCATGATGCACTATCAGTACCCGTAAGGGCATGGGGGGAGGAGATTTCAAGAGCACAAGGGTGTGCAGTGAGGAGGAAAGGAAAGGAGCAGCCCACCTGGGAGATGAGCAGCTGACAGGCCGCCAGTTCCCGCTCGCTGGCATTCATCTTCCTATTGGAGTCCATCTGGGCACTCTCGAGCTGCTTGCTGCGGTTCACCAGGGACTTGACCTCTGACTTCATCTTGCTGATGTACAGGCGGGCCATGGTGAACTCCTCCTCAATGACTCCATTCACATCTGCCAACTGAGCACAGGAGGGAACACACTCAGACATTGCCTATGATTTCCAGAGGTTCATGGATTCAACTGCATGATTCTCAAGATGACTGAGGATTTCTGGTCCAGAATCTTAACCCTAGGACAAGCCCCAAATGACCTCTGAAAAGTACTATACATCCAACCCCAAGTTCTCTTAAGCCAGATGGTACTTTCAATTGAAAACCCCTACTAAATATAACCCACAACTAGCCAGGATTTTCATTACAATTGATTTTTAGAATAAAAGAAATTATGATAGGAGAAAAAAAAACACTGAAGATTTAAAAAAGGAAATAACTTCAAGGAGGTACTCCATTCAATGTCTCACATCTCACATTTCTGTAAGAGCAGAGAGGCCTGACGCTCTTAAAGGTGACCCTGGATCCCATAAAAACGTAAATCAAAATTTCAATTATGTTCTCTATAGTCTGCTTATTCGAGTAGAGAAGTAGTCTAACGCCTTGAATGTGATTCTATGGACAAGGATTGAAATTAAAAGGTCTTTCTGCATAGTCCTCAATTAAACGGACCATCTAGTGAGTATGAATGTCCCATTCATTACCAAAGGCCCTCTAGATGAAGGCTTCTCTGCGTGACTTTTCATTACTATGTATCTGCTTTTCCTTGCCTTTTCACTCCTGCCGCTTCCTTGCAGGCAGTAATATAGCTCATTATTTAAGAGCATACGAGAACAACTGTCTAAATTCACCATTGGAAGAGAAGATTCTGACAGCCAGAATTCCTGCATGATCTATATTTGTTTTCCACGTTTCAGAGCCCTACTGGAAAAAAAAACTGAAGCAAGATACTTCAGACGGAAACCCATCTGTTGAAATGCAAACATGGTCTTGTGGAGCAATTGACCAAATGAGCAAGCAACTGTGTGCGTATTTTGTTGGGCCACCAGAGGGCAGCCGAGCACCTCAGGAGAAAAGAGTCCCCGTTCAGAATCCAGCCCAGGAACACAGGCTTCCATTGGTTCCAAGACAATGATTCCAACCAGGTGGGGGGTTTTTTTGGGGGGGGGGGGGGGTGATTGTGCCACATACAAGACAACATCCCCCCGTTTGGAGTGTTTGCAAAAATTAAAACCACACTGAAATACTACCTAACTCTAGTCAGGATGGCTATTATCAATAATTCAAAAAGCAACAGATGCTAGAGAGGATGCGGGGAAAAGAGAACACTTCTACGCTGTTGCTGGGAGTAAACAAATACAAACTGTGGAAAACAGTTTGGCAATTTCTAAAAGATCTAAAAATCGACCTTCCATATGACCCTGCAATCCCCCTACTGAGAATATACCCGGAGGAACTCAAATCACTTTATGAAAAAGATACCTGCAAGCATATGTTTATTGCAGCATTGTTTACAATAACAAAAAGCATTGAACCAACCATGCTGCCCATTGAAAAAGTACTGGATAAAAAAATGTGGTACATATACATAATGGAATATTATGCAGCCATAAAGAAGGACAAAATTATGAACTTCACAGCAACTTGGATGATTATAGATATAATTATAATTATAGATTATAATTATTTTATATTATGATTATAGATTATAAAGTCTATAATACTGAGTGATCTATCACAAAAACAAAGAAATAAGTATCTTATCTTATAAATGTTCTCACTCATAATTGGACCTTGATCATTTATTGTAATACTACAAGAAAGGGGTTGGCAGTAGTGGGAAAGTGCCAGGGGTGAGGTGCAGGTGGGAGTGGCAACAGTGGGAATCTGCCAGGGTCGGGGGGCACACACCTCATCAACAAGGGTACCTGCATAATGAACATTTGTATACTTAACACTGAATTGTACCCCACATCTTTAAAATAAATAATTAAAAGAAAAATGAGCCAAGACTCAAACCAATGTCTTTCCAAAGATTTACAGATGAAAAATAAGCATACAAAAAGATGTACGATATCTTATGTTCTCCTATATTTTCATTTAACGCAAATTAAAACAACAATGAGTCACCCCCACACATATATTGGAATGACTCAAACCTGGAACGCTGGCACACTGAGTGCTGGTGAGAGTCCTGTGGGGTAACAGGAACTCTCATGTATTGCTAGTGGAAATGTAAACTGACACAGTCACTTTTTTTTTTAGTTGGAACCTCACTTTGTCACCCAGGCTAGAGTGCAGGGCCAGGCTCGTGACCACTACAGCCTCGACTAGCTGTCAGGCGATCCTTCTGCCTCAGCCTTCCAAGTAGCTAGACCTACAGATGTACAACTACGCCCAGCTAATTCTTCCTGATTTATTTTAGAGATGAGGTCTCACCAAGTTACACAGGCTCGTCTCGAACCCCTGGACTCAGGCAGTCCTCTTGCCTCAGACTCCCAGAGTGCTGGGATTATAGGCACGGGCCATAGCACCTAGCTGGGTATGGCCACTTTTGAAGACAGTTTGGTGAATCTTGAAAAATTAAACATTCTCTTATCATACAATCCAGCAATCTTGTATTTTGGTATTTATCCAAAGGAGTTAAAAAATTGTGTCTACAAAAAAACCCACGCACATGAGGGTTTATAGCAACTGTATTCATAATTGACAAAACATGGAAGCTACCAAGATGTCCTAGGGGAATGAATAAATAAACTGCAGAACATCCAGACAATGCGATATTATTCAGCAGTAAAAAGAAATAAGCTGTTATGCTATGAATAAGATGTGGAGACACCGTAAATGCGTATCACTAAATGAAAGAAGTCGGCTGGGTGCGGTGGCTCAGGCCTGTAATCCCAGCACTTTGGGAGGCCGAGGCAAGATAATTGCCTGAGCGCAGGGTTTTGAGACCAGCCTGGCAACTTGGAGAGACTTTATCTCTACAATATATCAAAAAATTAGCTGGGTATTGTAGCGAACGCCTGTAGTTCTGGCTACTTGGAAGGTAGAGGCGGAAGGATTGCCTGAGCCCAGCAAGTCTCTGATGGGGTGGCCGTGAGTGTGCCACTGCACTGCAGCATGGGTGACAGAGTGAGACTCTGACTCAAAAAAAAAAGAAAAGAAAAAGAAAGAAAGAAGCCAGTCTGAAAAGGTCACATGTGGGATAATTCCAACTATATAACATTTTGTAAAAGGTAAAGCTATGGAGACAGTAAAAAGATTAATGTTTGCAAGGGGTTGGAGGGAGGAGTTTTGAATAGGTGGAGCACAGTGGATTTCTTTTTATGGCAGTGATACTACCTGTTTGATACTATAGTGATATATAATGATGGATACCTGTCACTCTCCACTTGTCCATTCCCATAGAATGTACACTGTCAACAGTGAACACTAATATAAACTATGGACTTTGAATAATTGTGATGTGTCAACATAAGTTCATCAAATTTAACAAATGTATTACTCTAGTTGGGGGTGTTGATAATGGGGTAGACTATATATGTGAACAGGCAAGGAATTTATGGGAAATCTCTCTAAATTCCTGTCAACTCTTCTGTGAAACTAAAACTGCTGTAGAAAATAACGAAGTTTTTTTTTAAAAAAAAAAACTATTGAGGCCGGGCTTGGTAGCTCAGCCTGTAATCCCAGCGCCTTGGGAGGCCGAGGTGAGTGGATTGCCTAAGCCCGCGGGTTCGAGACCCGCCCGGGCAACTTGGCGAGACCTCATCTCTACAATAAATAAAAAATTAGCTGGGTGTGGTAGTGCGTGCCTGTAATTCCGGCTACTTGGAAGGCTGAGGCGGAAGGATCGCCGGAGCCCAGCGGGTCGAGGTTGCGGTGGCTGGGAGCGGCCACTGTACTCCAGTCTGGGCTACAGAGTGAGACTCCAACTCAAAAACAAACAAACAAACAAACAAACAAACAAAAAAACCTATTGGTATACATTATAGGAGGTTAGTAAGATATGGTAGGTGCAGCAATTCTGTGAATTGTAGGAGAGATCAAAGACTATAGAAGACTTTAATTTGGATTTATGCATTTGTTTTAATCATACAAGAACTTTTTAATTGCTTTTGAATTTAGGAAAATTACTCTTTATGAACATATTTAGTCCTTATAGTATCTTCTTGTATAATAGAAATACTATTTTCATAATACACTTTTTTTTTTTTTGAGTTGGAGTCTCACTCTGTCGCCCAGACTGGAGACTCACCTGCTGGGCTCCGGCGATCCTTCCGCCTCAGCCTTCCAAGTAGCTGGAACTACAGGCGTGCGCTACCACGCCCGGCTAATTTTTTGATTTATTGTAGGGATGAGGTCTCGCCAAGTTGCCCAGGCAGGTCTCGAACCCA